>OVBI01003379.1:0-12855 GCA_900406495.1 Sisymbrium altissimum
ATTTAAAAATATTCTAATTATATAAACTAAATAATAATTGTTAATTACGGAGTTTTCGGGATACTCATTCGGGTTTCGGTTCGGGTTGGATATTACCCAAAACCCAAAATACCTAGCTCTAAACCCCATATGATAACTGTTTTAAATCCGGTTCGGATCGGGTTCGGGTTTTTTTAATCGGATTCGGGTTGGAACTTCGGGTTCAGTTATAAATGCCCAGGCCTATCCTCTTGTACGGCAGGGTATATTAGATTAAAATCCCCTAAATTGACTTTGAAATTGTACATTGTAAGGAACTGTAGAGCATTTAATTATATTGTGAGTTGTTCATATTTGGATTTGATTCTTTATATTGTAAGATCAGACAATTATACTCCTTATGCTTGAGATCGAATTGATTTTCAATAGATTACTTTGGAACAGGTTTAAAGAGAATGAAAATTGCTATGTGCTTGTCTCACAATGCTCTTATTATATACAAGTATATAATGTTTCAAAACTTGGTGAAAACTTGCAGTGAAGGAGGATTCTTTAAACTTTGATTCTTTCACAATGCGCTATTATGAGATTTCCGCAAAATTATCCCAATAGCCCACCAACTGTGAGGTTTACTTCAGATATGTGACATCCTAATGGTTTGTTTTCTCCCTTCTCTCTTTTGAATCAAAAACATTTTTTTCTCTATTCTCAGTCCCTCTTGTTAGACTCAGACACATTGGTAATGTTTTGAATTTAGGGAGTTTATTATCATCTGTCTTCTGTTGGCTTGTTTGGTTCTTCCACGATATTGTCTTAGCATAACTGTGTGATTACATCTGTCTCTCTAATTATTAAATTATTTTGTTTCTTTTTTTTTAGTGACAGTTATACTTTTGTGGAGTATGAGACTGAAAAAGAGATGTGTAGTGCTTACGAGGTACGGTGACGCTAATTTCTTTATCTTCACTACTACTCTACATTTCTTGGAATTTTTATCTTCGTTTCAGTCGTTTGTTCATGTCTCTTCTGCTAGATAGAAGTGGCATGTTGATGTGTTCTTCAATGTGTACAGATAAACTTGTGGAACTTTAAGTACTCATGAAAACATATCGTAAACAGAGAGAAGCGTTCCAGAATAGAGCTCAATAAGCCAGAAAACAGAGAACAAAAGGATCACGAGGGAGGAAGATTGATATGATGACAAGGAAGAAGTTTGTGGCAGAAAAAGATAATACTATGGATAAGAATGTCCTCATAAACACAGGTGTTCCATCATTATTGGAGGTCTTCTAGTTTCAAAGACTACTTTGAAAGCGGAGGATGATTCTGTTGGGAATGTTCTTAAATCAATTGTACTTACTCTTATCAAAGTCGTAATGTCGAGGTTCGACAATTGTATAATATTAGGTGGTTATAATGTTTTGCTAGAAGCCTATTATAATCTATAGATTGAGAATATACTACCAATATTATATGATCCTACATAGTCACAGACCTAAGCAAACTGGATTAATAATATATTAGGTTTTGGTAATAGTTTAATATATATATGTATATGTTTTATATATGATATAAGTGTATATATATATATATATAAACACGTAAGAAAGATTATAGAATTGTCATATGGACTTAGTCCAATGGTATGATAATGTGAATTAGTTTCGGTGCATTAGGGCATAGTGTTTTGTTATATAAGATAACAATACTTTGATAATTAAAAATAACTTACAAAAGACTGCAGCCCTAATATATTATCATCGACGAATAGTTTGTCCTGAGATTTGATCTCCACGACACTAGCATCCTGTTCCGATCTAGTTTGTGTGCGTGTGGATATTGGTAGAGGCACGACGTTTGGAATGCTCAGTAATCTCGGTTTGTTTTACTCTTTATTTCACTGCAAAACATCCAGGTATATTTGAAACCCTAATATCTAGATTTATTTCAGTATTTGCATGAGATCTTGGCATATGAATTTATAAGTTAATTGATAAATCGTTTATAAACCGGTATAAATTCCTTCAGCTCCAAGAAACCATACGTGATGCTCGGACTCACAAGTCATGGAGCGATTCTATCTTTTCTAGAGTCACAAGGCAAGAATCATACGAAGTTCAAGGTCTGTTATCAGACATTAGGATTTTTATATGGATCTTCAATTTTTTGTCATATTATTGTATTTCATGTTTAATTTTTGTGGTTGATTTTCTAGAAATGTCTAGTTTATTTTTCTTATTTTATTTTTTTGTACTTCTTCCTTCCCTAGTTGGAATTTATAAAAATATTTTTTGCCTAAATATTTTTTGGTTCTTCTTATTTAATTGATTATTATGTTTGCATTTTTTAATTTCTCTATTAAAAGAAATCAATAAAATATTTAATTGTAAATTATACAATTATAGTATCACTTTATAAAATTGATACTAATTTTACATTAGTTAATAATAAATAATATAAATAATTTAAATCTGTTATTTAAATGATACAAATATTAATATCACTTAAATTAACTGATATAAATGTTTTTTTTTTCACGATAAACAACTTATTTATTAACGAAGTTAGAAAGAGTTTACATAATCATGTTGTAAAATGGACAAGAAACCAGAAGGAAAGAGCGGATTAGATTGTGATTCATGAACATTGAAATTTTTTGCCAGAACATGTGCTGCTACATTGTTCTTTCGATTCACAAAATGCACATAACAGGTTGAGAAGCGTTGAGTCCAGTAGAGTATATCATAGCAAATGTTTTCGATGGATACGTTTTTGCTTTTGCCTTGGAGATTATCAAGGAGAACTTTGCAGTCACTTTCAAATACGACTCTGTTGGCTCCACTATGATGAATCTCTGTCATCGCCCACAGACATGCTTTAGCTTCTGCCTCTAAAGCTGAAGTAACACACCCTAAGGAAGAAGAGCCCCAACACAGAACCCGGCCATTATTATCTCGACCTATCCAACCTCCTGCTGCGTCACCTGTCATACTATTATAGCTTGCGTCGAAATTGCATTTGATGATGTCTCGTGGTGGTCTTGTCCAAAATATTGGTAACCGTAGGGGGACCCTTCGAGGGCAATTTAGTTGGCTAGTGAGGTGGAGCGGAGCAATATTATTTTGCACTGTTAACCATTCATTTGTATCTACTGTTGCAAGACGTGCTACGAGTTGAGGGTGAAACACAAAGTGCTTAAATATTAGTGAGCACCGGGCTTTCCATATATGCCACAGAACACAAACAGGTAGTAACTTCTGAAAGTCAGAAAGCATGGGCTGGTGTTGTAATGAAAGCAAAGCAGCCATTTGAGTTTCACAAAAATCCCCGGAGGTGGCAGGTGGTTGCCAACAGGAATCTGACATCCTCCATACTGCAATCGAAAGAGGGCAAGTGAAGAAAGTATGATGAAGAGTTTCAGTTGCAGAATGGCATCGTGGGCAAATAGTGTCAATGTTGAGCCCCCGAGTAACCAAAAGAGAATTTGTACTTAAGGCTTTTGACAGAATTTTCCAAAGAAAGAACTTCAGTTTTGGCATGATATTCAGTTTCCAGATTTGAGCCTTGATGATCGGATCGCCTGCATGAGTCACAATTTCAGGTTGTGCGTGTGATTTTGTATTGAAAGCCATCCAATACCCACTTTTGACTGTATATTCACCATCCTTGGTGAGATGCCAGATGATACGATCTTGTTTCCGATGCTGGGGTAAATAAATACTGAGAATAGCTTTTACATCCGCTTCAGTAAACAGACGGCGAAGTAACGATGCATTCCAATGTTGAGAGGTATCAGTAGCCACAATGAGATCCTGAACAAGAAGACTCCCATCAGCATTTGTGGGATTTTGTGGCACTGAAACAGACACAGGATTGTGTTTTGGTATCCATTTATCTTGAAAGACCCGTGTATTGGAGCCATTACCAATCAAATGCCTAGTACCCTCTTTGATGAGCTGTAGACCCTTTAGAATGGAGTTCCAACCATACGAAGCATTCTTCTTTGGTGTCGCCTCTAAGATAGAGGAATCTTTATAGTAGCGGGCCTTGAACAAACGTCCTAGAAGTGACTGAGGAAAGCGTAATAACCTCCATGCTTGTTTAGCTAATAAAGCATCATTGAAGAGTTCTAAATCACGAAAACCCAAACCCCCGTCTCGTTTTGAAAATTGGAGACATTTCCAAGCAATCCAAGGGATACCTCTGGAGCCATCTCCTTTCTCCCACCAGAAGCGCATTAAGAGCCGACTTATTTCATCGGTTAATGATTTAGGGAGCTTGAAACAGCTCATCGAATAGACAGGCATAGAGATACCCACCGATTTAATAAGTATTTCTTTCCCAGCTTGAGTTAGGTAACGAGCCTTCCACCCTGAAGTTCGGTTTCGAACACGATCAAGAATAGCTGCGAACATTTCTTTCTTTTTGCGACCAAATTGCTCCGGGAGACCCAAATATTTACCCCCACCACCCATACTAGAAATGTCGAGGACCTTTTTCAGTAACTCTTGTTGACCTCCAGGGATACGAGATCCAAAAGTCAGCATTGATTTAACTGGATTGATCCGCTGACCAGACCATTGCTCATACAATGTAAAAGCTTCTTTTAGAGCTCTGCAGTTACGTGAATTAGCCTGGCAAAAGAAGAGGGAGTCATCTGCAAAAAGTAGATGAGTAACGGGGGGAACGCCATTGCCGATACGAATGCCCCTGATTTTTCCTAGACGAGCTTGATAGGCAATTAAGTGGCTTAAAACATCTGCACAAAGAATGTAAAGGTATGGTGACAAAGGATCACCTTGCCTTAAGCCTCTTTGTGGAAATATTCTGCCTTGAGGATTGCCGTTTATGAGAACCGAGTACTTCACTGTTGTAACGGTAGCCATTATCCAAGTGATCCATGTGTCATTAAAACCAAACGCTCTAAGTGTTGATTCCAAAAAACGCCATTCAACTTTGTCGTAGGCTTTAGTGATGTCTGTCTTGACGGCCAAGTATGTTTGAGAGACGCGTTTTCTGGCTTTGAGAGAATGCATGAGCTCGTGGGCAATGAGTACATTATCAGTGATTAAACGTCCAGGTATGAAAGCAGCCTGTTCTTCAGAGATAATGCTGTGAAGACTAGACTTGAGTCTATTAACCAATACCTTAGAGATGATTTTATAGAGAACATTGCAAAGTCCAATCGGTCTATAATCTGAGAGTGTACTGGGGCGAACCACCTTCGGCAGCAAACAAAGGTTTGTGTGATTAACATCATCTTTCATGATACCGGTGTTAAAAAACTCTTTGACATCTTTGATGACATCAGGGCCCACTACATCCCAACAAGAGTGATAGAAACGAGCCGTGAGACCATCTGGTCCTGGTGCCCGATCTGGTCCAATTGAAATCACTGCTTCCCATATTTCTTGGTCTGTTACCGGAGCAGTAAGGCGATCATTAAGATCGGAAGTGACGGTAGGCACAAAGCCCTGAAAAATGTTTGCGATTGGCGTTTGAGCAGTACTAGTATAAATACTAGTGAAGAAATCTTCAGCATGTTTCCCGACTGCCATGTCGCCTTGATAACTGTTTCCATGGTCATCCATGATTGAGCCAATTCTGTTACGAGAATGACGATCTTTTGTACAGGCTTGGTAGAACTTTGTATTTCTATCTCCCAGTTTAAGCCAGTTGTTACGACTCTGGAGATACCAGTAGGTTTCCTCATCTCTTTGAGCTGCAGCAATCTCAGTTTGGATGCGTTGAATATCTTCAAAAGAAGTAGTTGGAATGGATAACGCCAGTTCCAACTCTGATTGCAGAGAGTCTAATCTCTTTGCGGCGTTTATTTTTGATTTACTTTTACACACTGACATGGCTCGACGACATTCACGAATTCTAGCCGTGATTACAGGTTGTTGCCCTAACCGTGATGAATTCCATCCCTGCCGGACATAGGTTTTGAAATCTTTAACGTGAAGCAATCGTTGATCAAAACGAAAGCTTTTCCAAGTTGGAGTCACCGTGAAACAAACAGATGTGAGTACAGGGCGATGATCAGAGCCATAAGGGCACAAAAACTCTGCAGTCGAAGCCGGATATTGAAGGAGCCACTCATGATTTGCGATTACCCTATCCAGACAACACTTAACAGTATATGTTCGTCTTTTTCCAATCCAAGAGAAACGGTTCCCGACACTGTGCAAGTCTGAGAAATCACAAGTACTAAATAGTCGTCGGAAGTCATAGAAACTACGTTCATCTCTTGCTGGGCCTCCGATTTTTTCTTGATTTGATAAAATCTCATTAAAATCACCAAGAAGGAGCCAAGGGCCCTGCCTTTGTGAATCGAGTAATTGAAGTCGTTGCCATAATTCATTTCGTAATTGCCGTTGTGGGTGACCATAGACACATGATAAATAGAAAGCCATTCCATTATAACTGATATGTAGATCCATCATCCTCTCATCTTCAGAGATCTTAGAAACAATAACATCCTTATGCCATAATAAAGCTAGACCTCCACTTCTACCAAGAGGGGGTACTGTAGATACGTAGTTATATCCTAAATACACACATAAATCCCGTAATACATCACACTTTTGCTTAGTTTCCATTAAAAAGACCAAATCTGGCTTATAAATTTTGCAGAGTTTGTGTAGCCGGGTTTCTGTTGTAGACCTCACAGGACCAAGGCCTTGTAAATTCCAGGAAAGGACCTTCATGGGGGAACAAATGGGGGTACCGGGCCCCCCGCGCCTCCGTCTATTAAAGGGTGTGTCGTACTTGAACCTTGGGATTCACGTCTCTCACGCTTGTTGACCGGAAACAGGGCCTTCCGTTCATCTAACGAACTGAAAGGTAGATCAAACATCATTTCCACAGCAAGGCGTTTCTTGTTACGCTTGATAGTATCAGGTTCAGCCAGTGCATAATTCACAAAAACATCGGCATAGTCTTCCTCTTTAAAAGTTCCAGACTTCACACTGACAGACAAAGGCAAACCAGAAGACATTGGCGAAAATCCCATATCAGAGAATGTATCACCTGTTGAGTTGTGGCCGCGTGAAAAATCACATTGAAGAGAAGAAGGCCTCATAGGAGCAGCAGGAGTGGACGCGGGTCCGTTTGGAACTTCATATTGTGCCAACATTGCATCAATCTCTCGACGTTTCTCGATGCAGAGACCCGGCGCAGCGTCATGACTAATAAACTCCGCAAGGACCCTCCGAAAATCACCCGCTTTGAATTTTCCTTTAGACATTTTCGATTGCAGGTAACGCCATGTTTCCGTTGCCATGTCTCGATCCTGGTTCGATAGAGCAAGATCATCAAAAGGAGAGACTGAAGAGGGGCCTGCAATGAGGCCATTGTCATGAAAAGCTGTGGTGTGGGAATGATTGTGAAATGGAGAGGCATCTGTGTTCTCCGGGGCAGTACCCTCTGACGAGGGGTCGTCATCATTTTCATCATCACCATCATTTTCATCATTAATGAAAATCAAAGGGCACTCTTTGGAATCATGAGTAAGCATACCGCACTTAACACAGAAATTACGCAGCCGTTCATAGCGATATTTGAGAATGGTGTTTACCCCAGTAGTGAATTGGAAGTTACGTTGAAAACGTAGTGGATGATCAATGTTCCAAAAAACTTGAACTCGCACATAGTCAACTAAGTTGGCATGAGCGTCAAATTCCACATCGGCCAAAGGACCGATGGTGTTTCCAATGAAACGAACCATGGAATCATTAAGATACTGAGGTGGTATGCCACGGATTTGAACCCAGAAAGGGATGATCTTCATGTCTTCGTCGGAGAGACCCACTCGCCACCGGTGTGTCACTAACATCCATTCGTTGAACGACCAAGGACCACGATGCAGGACCAAATTCATTGCTTCTTCTGTATTGAAAACAAATTGGAACTTTTTGGCTTCGACAATGCGGCCAATGACTTGATCTCCCAATCCCCACAGCCGTGGCATCTGGTTTATGAGAGCACGCATGTTTTGCTTTGAAGGATTCACTAGAACACCGACAATAGAAAAACGGTTGGCTTGCACCGCTTGGGAGCAAACAGTTTCCGGCAAGGCAATAGGAACATCGTCAACCCCGAGATCAATTTCTTGTAAACGCCGTCGCAAATTATCACCCATTTGAAAAGAGACCAGTAACAAGATTCCACAGAACTGATTAGTGAGTCTGCATGTACAGGGTATATATACCCAAGGCCATGGCGGTTTCGGATTGTAAGAGATGAAGAAACCGCCAGAGTAGAGACCCAACGGACAATAACCGACGAGTTTGACCCGGAGAAACCGAGGATAAACTGTCGGAATCAAACTCTCAGAGGAAGAAGAAAGGAGACCGAAGAAATCGCCTCCAGAATCGTCGAGAGAGAAAACCATCTTTTTTCTTGTCTCCTTCCCCACAATTGATATAAATGTTAACATCAAATTTTTGTAAATGATAATACTAACATCAATTATAATAACTGATGTAAATATTCTGAATATTTTCATTAGTTGTTATTAAACTGATACAAATTATTTGCATCACCACTTTCAACATCACTTTTTTTTAAGTGATGCAAAAGTCATTTGTATCATTTATAACTGATATAAATATTAAAAATAAATAATATAAAAAACTCTTTTTTTGGTAGTATGAGTTGTATGAAAATTATTTTCCATATGTTTTGGAAGCTCATGAAAAACAACATTATTAGTTAGGAATATGAATTGCAATACTCACAGAACGTAAGTGCCGGTTTAAGCTGAGGTATATGAAGTTCTGCAAGTAACTTCACTAACCAAGCATGTGAAACTGGATTTGAATTTTTAATTCACACATTCACGATTTTACATCTCTCTGTAGATCTGTGAAATTTGAAATCCAAATGTTAAATTAGAAAGGGGATACTTTACCAGTCTAGTTCGAATTCAGCTTCAGAGGATAAATTTTTCAGCAGCTTAAAAAATTAACTTCCCACGAGGTATTTTTGTTACGAGGTCTTTAACTATGCAAGCAAGAGGGTTGAAATTGTAGGACTTAATTGAAATGTATATATCTTTATAATATTATTTGAGAAGACACTTTAAAAAATTACTTTAAAAAAATGTTTTAATTATTTTTCGTTTGACAGGTAATGATAAAAACAATAGGTATGTTTAATTATTTTTATATATTATTCTCTATTAATATCTCCTAATTTGTTCTTCTAAACTCACTCTCAGCTTATCGATCTTCCGTTCAGGAAGTATCTTTCTATGAAGACGATGAATCTGATGATATTAAGGTTAGCCTCTTCCCTAACTTTTTCTAATCCTTGAACTTACCACTATTTTTCTTTAGGCATTCCAGAATCATAACTGCACCACTTGCCTCTTTCTTTCTAAATGACAACGATTTACACATGACCGTCAACATCATGTCAGTAAATAAATCTCATATTTACACCACATGTATATGTATACATTACCATGTTTATTAAGCGTTTTTATATGTAATCGTCTTAACAAAAGCATTTTCAGCAAGAAAATTAGACAATTAGTTCCAATCATCTAAAGGTCAGAATACTATAAACGTTTGGCTAAGACTCAATTACACATTTTCATCAAGAAAATGTGGCAGTCAAACACCATTTGCAAAAGCTTATTATCCATCTAAAAGTTAGTATTAAATTTTTTTCTGACTATACCAATTCTTCTTTTTTTTCTAATTGAAATTTATGAATGAGTTTTCCAAATATAAATAAAGAGATTGATTGTTATTTCACCTAAATCTATTACCAGCACTGAAAAAGGAGAAGTCGGCCCATGGCGTTTTGCTGATTCTTCCAATTTATTTTTGTCTTCTTAATTCGATGATAATTTGAGCTTCAGCTATAAATTTGATTATCCTCCTCTCAATCCAGATGCTGTCGGAATCTCAATCCAGATGCTGTCGGAAAACGGTGGTCAGCAAAAATATATCCAGAGGAGATGAAGCATCCGCACAAAAGTCAAAAGAAAAGAAGAATCTTGCCCATGAAACTCCGATTTTCTCTCGCTTAACAAAACCAAACCATGATTGGAATATTGAGCTTCCTCTCTTCCGGCAAGACAAAGTGACGATTACTTTGGATTAGAAAAGGGTTTCAAAAAAGGGTTTAGTGAGTGGGCTTATTATTTATGTCATTGACCATGAACATCAATTTCCATCTGGGCTTCACAAATGGTTTACTAGATGACAAATAAAATAGGACATTCTAAAATAATTTATTATATATGACGTATTACTTTAAATTTCACTTACGATACAATTCAGAAATTTTATAAATTATTTTTCCTTTTCATTTATTTTTTTGGTTTATTTTTATATGGGTTTGGAGTCTTTAGACTTTAAAAAAATTTATTCACTTTTCAATATTTAATTAGTATCAATAGATTTTTAGACCCAAAAATTTTATTTTAAATTATTATTAAACAACAAATAACAAAAATAATATATATGTATTAAAATTTGTTATTAAAAAACTATAACCATTATGGGTTTTAAATTCCAATATGTAAAAAAATCAATAGTTAAAACTCAATTTAATCAAATAAGTCTACAACAGAAAATTGATACAAAAATAAAAAGTAATAAAAATGCTTTAATATTTATTTTTTGTTCTAATATTTTCTAATATTAAAATGGTATAACTAATAATGCTAAACTATAAATCTACAGCACTATATGCATATAAATAACAAAATTGTTATATTTTTAAAACACATATAACAAAATTTAATATTAAACAAATGTTACTCCGCGTTTGCGCGGGTAAATTACTAGTTATATTTAAAGAAAAATAATATAAACATATAACATTCTTTTAGAATTAATCACACAGAACTCAAACAAAATTCCTACTAATATAGAATACAAATAATTTACTAACATATTCGATCTTAACTAGAAACTAGTCGTCATCAACACCCATACCAATCATATGATCACATCCAATTTCACGACTAGATTAAGAGGATTCATAAACATCAAAATTCACCAAAATACACATCGTCAACACTCATTAGTAAATCATGTTGTTGTTATTACACTCAAATTTGTGAGTGATTACCACGTCAATAGAATAAATAAATACATGTTCCACACTTATTATCAAATCGCATTTAGAATATCATGTGTGGCTCAAAGAACACAAAAACAACAAAAGTATATAACACATAATCATAAATTTTAACTCCTTTTAACCTATAAATAGAAGAACTGGGTGAGCGACAGTTTTCTACTGAAAAACTATTTAGCCGATGAACCTAAAGTGCAGTGAATTTTCACAATTTATGACGAGAGGAAGAACAACTAAAATCAATGGAACCACTAATAAACACGGCAAAGCCAAGGCGTATTTGGCAACAATTGGGAAATTTATGAAGAAGAATGAATGCAATGGAGAAGAGGAGTGAACTCAATTGGAGAAATTGAAGGAATTGGGAAAAAGGGTCACAAATTTTAATCAGAAGAATGACAGTAGAGATTAGCCGGAAGAAGAAATGACAACCAGAGAATAAAATAATTTTACAGTAAAGTTTCTCTTTTTGGAAGAAGTAGGGATTGTCATTGTTGAATAGATAATATGACGATGAATTCTTTATTCCTAAAATTTTATACTAATTAAAATAAAATAATTAAATAGTTTCTCAATTGTTTACCATTTAAAAGGAATTTTTTTACAATTTTTGATATATAAGCGTACACAATTTCTCTTTTTTTTTTCTTTATCATATCTTGAGGAATGAATGAAAATTTTTTTTCCTCTTTTAAATTTGATGAGGAATAAAATGAAAAAAAAAAATGTTTTTCTAAATTCATTTCATCAAATAAAATATTGTTCATTTTTTTTTCTTTTTTCCTGTTAATTATGTTGTCACCTCTGTTCGAAAACGCGGCCGCCTAGCCGCGTAGGCGTCCGAATAGGTGGTCGGCGGAAGGTCTCCGCCGCGAGTTGGACCAAATCGGAGGGGCGAGACGGGGAACCGATTAGCTGCCGAGGAAATCCGCATAAAAGCGCGTAGACCGCGTAGACCGTGTAAACCCGCGTAATCGTGTGTGGGCTTAGGAAGCGGAAGCGCACAGTACTGATGCGTTTCTCAGTCCGGAAGGAGAATTGGAATCGGAAGCGCACGGAATCACCTAGAATTGTCTCGGAATCGCGATTCCAAAAGTGAGGCGTTTGGAAACGTGGTGGAAGTAAGCGATTCAGAATGAGAAAGGTGACCATGGCTGTGTTAAACACGATCGATGTTTGGAGGAGATGAAGCAATTATCTTTTTGGGCTTGTTTGCTTTGTTTTGCGGCCCAACTTATCCCATTTGTTGCTTTTGGATTATTTTGTTACTTTTATAAATAATAGATTAAGAACGGAAGTGGGCTTCACTTATTTAATTTGGCCTATTAAAAAAAAAATGTGTGGCCAAAGAAGGTTAAATACTCGATTCGAACTCGGGTTGACAACAATTCATTAAAATTTTAACCACTGGGCGATTTTCTTTTAAAGATATTATCTACACAAACATATATATAGTATATTATAGTGTAAAACTGTTTGTTATTCCTCCCCTATTAATCCTCGTTTAATCCCCGATTTTTCGGTAACTCGCTAGACTCAGACCCACCGCCCGACTAGCGCCTAGCGATTTAAAACATGGGCTGTCACCAATGAAAGGTAAAAAAACTTTTACCATTTTCATTTTAATTTTATATCTTTAATTATATTTGTTAATTTTTAAAAAATGATTAAATTCCATATATAATAAATTAAATTTAATAGCATGGATTGCAATTAGGGAAATTGGGCTGTATATTAGTCATTTGGACCAAAATAAAGTATTTAATAGGTCCACAA
>OVBI01003381.1:0-12847 GCA_900406495.1 Sisymbrium altissimum
GAGTCACCCATCCCTCAATCGGGCTCGTGGGCCACCCATCCCTCTATCGGGTTCGTGGGCCCCACCCCTATCCGACGGTCGGTGCGTTAACCGGGAGGTTCAAAAGTCATGAAATAATGTCCCTGCAATCACCACATGACCGTTCCCCGTGTTTTGGCCTCACTCACACGGTACCGCGAATGACTTCCCGGTAGGTCACCCATCCTTTGACTACTNCCTGGAGTTCTTTCTGGATGGGCAACCGAAAAGGTAAGTGCACTTTGGTGACATATGTAGCCAAGTCAATTATTTTAACATCTCCACATAAGTTTCCATATACTAGAAATCTGGATGTTACAATATTATTTTCATATTACATTAAAAATTAAGTTAATTCAATCTCTATATAAATATATCCATATTATGTTTTATTTCTCACGATAATCTAATAATATTTCTTCATAACCACTTTTGTGTGCTTTACTCGTATCAATTTATTATTGTATCAGAGTTACAACATGTGGATATAATTTTATTTATCTTTCACACAAAAAAAACTAGAAAAATATTACGACTTCCTCTTCAGAGTATCAAGTTTCAAGCTTCATCAATGGCTTTGGTGTTTTCTACTGTCATCATGACCAGCTGTTTTTCTTACTTTCATTGGAGATCAAATTGCACTGGAGATCAACAGAGATTGCTCCCAAGAAGAAATGTCCTCAGTCATCGTTCTCTCCATATCATATTGAAAATAATCATTATCATGGACTTGCAACTCAAAACTAATTGGTAATTAGTAGATTAACCATAATTTTTTTATATGTTAGTGTTGTTCCCTTCAAAGGATTCTAACATGCCTTCTCGAGATGATAACTCTCATCAACCTATCTTGAACCTAATCTCACTACTTTAGGACCGATAATAAACCTTTTTGGACTCCCTACTTAGATCAATAAGAAAGTCTGATATCATGTTAAATTTGAGCTTTTATCATGGGGTTCCAATAATAAACCAATTGGTAATAAATGGATTGGGCCTAAACCTTTATATATTAGTGTTGGTCCCTTCAAATGTCCTATGTGGGATATTAATTAACATGTCTCCTTAAAATACTAACTCTTATCAACTTATCTCGAACCGAATCCTATTACCTTAGGACCAATAATAATTCCTTTTGGGCCCTCTACTTAGATCAAAAAAAGAGGCTCTGATATCATGTTAAGTTGATGAGACTAAATCACCCAAAAAATATTTAGAAAGAAATATTATTACTCTCATGAGAGATAAAATACAATACGTGTAAACTTATATAGAGATATAACTAACATAATTTTTAATCTATATGAACATAGTATATTAAAGACGAATGCTAATTCCCTATTCTCAGATATTTTTGAAGATAATTTTAATTTTTTCTTGACCTTCGTGTTTTCATAATCTGGATATAGTCGGTTTTCTGGAACAATTTTTTTTATTTATAAATGGTTAAATTATAATAATTATTTTTAAAGTATATATTAAATATTAAAAAATGAATTTATAATTTTTGTTTAATAAATGAATTTTATTTTATTAAAATAAATGCATATGTAAAGTTATAAAACAAATATTAAAACAATATTTCATAATTTTACAATTAATAAGTAAATAATCTAAGTGATATCATACATACTTTTGTGGTAAATGAAATGATTTCTGTAAAAATTTAATATTTAATGATTTGACAAGAAAAAGACATACAATAAATGATAGAAAAAATAAATCTGTATTTAAATAGATTAATTTTAAAATTTAAATTTTAAAATAAATAGATATGTGTAGTTATAAAAAGAATATTATAAATCATATGAGAATAGCATATATTGTAATTATTCTAGTAAAATATGTCTATTTTATATGTTTATAAAGCTTTATGGTGATGATACATCATTATGGTATTCTTGTAAATCACACGTGATAGTAAGATTATTTTTTTAAATAATCCTCAAATAATATAATATATAGGAGATTTTTTATTAATTTTTTGAAAGAGTTGAATCCTAAAGAAAATCTATTGTAGAAATCAAAATGATATCATATCGAATTTGTAAATACTTTCATATAGATTTATCATATATCTGAAATTATAAAATGAATCAAAACTTTTTAAATTTGATATATTTTAAATTTAGTGGAGTTAATCTAGTTTAGCTACTAAACCAATTTTAATTTAAGAAAAGTTTTTACAATAATGAGTAAGGGTTTCAAAATGAGTCATGCGTCATGGGTTGACCTAACCCATTTTGACCTATCAACCCAAATGAACTATTAATTCTGACCATAATAGTTTAATGGGTTAACACAACTTAATGGGTCAAACGGGTCATGGTTCAAATGGCCGGGTCATGAGTCAAATGAGTTTTGTGGGTTAATAACTTGACCCATTTGATCCATTAACATTCTTTTTACATTTTAAAACCTATGTAACAACTTAAATTTCACAAAACTTTCATTGTGTTAAAACATGATTTTGCAGTTTTGGCAGTAAAATATGATTTTGTAATTTTGTCAGAAAAACAACAAGATTTTGTGAGATAACAAGATTTTGTTGTTTTTTCGGGAAAACAAAATTTTATAGTTCTGATGAAAAAATATGATTTTGCATTTTTGGTGGAAAAACATGATTTTGATTTTTACGAGAAAACATGATTTTGCGCTTTTGGTGAAAAATATGATTTTTTAGTTTTGAGGGAAAATAAGATTTTACGGTTTTAGCAAGAAATATTATGATTTCACGGTTTTTACGGGAAAATATGATTTTAAAATTTTGGCAGAAAAAGACGATTTTATAAGTTTTTTAGAAAAATAAAATTTTGCGGTTTTAATGGGAAAATATAGTTTTGCGGGTTTAGCGATGAACATGATTTTGTAATTTTTACAGAAAAATATGATGTTGCAGTTTTGGTGGAAAAACACGATTTTATAGTTTTTGCAGGAAAATAAAAATTTACGATTTGATGTAAAAATAAAATTTTATAATTTTAATGAAAAAACATAATTTTGCGGTTTTAAAGAAAAATAAAATTTTATGATTTTAATAGAGAAATAAAATTTTGTGGTTTTTTTTTTGTAAACAAGATTTTGTGGTTTAAACAAGTCATAAATATGTAATGAGTCAATGGTCAATCCAACTCATTTATTAACGGATCATAGGTCAATCCAGTCCATCTCCAATAATTTGCATGTTCAGAAACCATCTCCTTCTGAGTCCTCTTAGCTGGTGGCTTCCATAAATTGTCGTTATCACGTTACAGTTGGTCACTTGGTCATCGTTTATATCTTGTCTTAAAATAATAATTTAGAACCAAAGGTCTACGCAACGTGTTTCATTGTGGAAAAAAAAAAACTGCAATTTAGTACTTATTTAATTCTTAAAGACTATAATTTTGACGATCTGGTCGTAAAATAATAATTTAGAAGCAACGAGTTGGAGATACTTTCTGTCTCGATGCGGATTCAGATGGACTTTTATAGTTAAGAGTTTGGATGAGACATAGAAGAAATAAAAAGTGATCAATGGCGATTATTCATCAACTGGTGAGCATGCGTGGCGATTATTCATCAACACATCGCTGCGCAGACGAACGTGTATGGAACTCGATCGAGTTTGTTATAACTTTGGTCCAAATTGTTGCAGCCATATTAGTTTTGAACGGAGAAAAAGGTGAACATCCAGAGACAATATGGATCATTTGTTATACTTGTGGTTGTATTGCCACTCTTCCCATACTATCTTGGCGTTTTTGGTATTACCATAATTATGTTTTCTCACAGAGAAGGTACAAACTATATTTCTCATCTCTTATTTATTTATATTCTTTTTACTCGTTAGTTATAAATTAACTGAAATCGATAAATCTTAATTTGGTCTATGTTTAGAAAAAAAAAAAAGGATAATGTTTTAATTGGTTTGCAGGATCAACCGAGTGGTGGACAATTTGAGTATGGTGCTTGAATATTTCTTCGTGGGTTGGTTTGTGTTGTTCGTATGGGTTTTTTTAATTGGCGAGTCAACATCTACCCTAGATCGTACTACTGAACTCTTCTGGTACGCATCCGACAAAGTTTTACAATCTTGCGATTGTAACCTCTCTAATATAATATTAATCATATCATCGTCCTTTTTGCAGGTTATGTATGGCTTTTCTTGCATTCAGTTCCATGAGATATGTGCTTCCTAATCTAATATGTGCAGCGATGTGTTTATGTTTGACTGTTGCATTATGTATTAATGTTGTTTGGGACGTCATTGAACTCATTGTCACGTTTATCCGCGAACAACTTGCTTGCATCAACCTATAAAAGGATGTTGGATCATGTTTTGTTTACTTGAGCAGAAGCGGCGTCATGCGCTAAGCCTTTCTAGTGGGCAAGAGGAGGTTTCTGAAGAATCCGGCTTTCACGTCTAGTAATTGCCCTTGCTTACCCACGTCCATAACATCCTCATTCAAAATTACCTTCAAGAAACCAAAACAAAGATTCACCATTTGTGTCAAAAAACGTGTCAACTTTGGTATTGAAACTACATTCCCTATTTCATTTTCTTTACTTCCCATTGTAAACCCATACACTTAAGTTTCTTCATCACAATCAAGATTATCCAAACACCAAGCTGAAAATCAAGAAAGTAATTAGAGTCGTATATCTACGTTTTTGAAGGAAACCCGCACCAGAAATGACTTCTTACACTGCGAAGTTTCTTGGCTTTCTTCTGAGCAACAACCTCCAAAGAAGACCTTCGCTGGGATACTTTTTAGGTTTTCATTTGCGACGCCATTGAAGCTGTGAGATGAACAAAGCGAGGAGCTCCATGAGAGTGACATAGAAGAAGCCATTGGTGAAGTTGATTCAGTTCCGAACAGATATAAGAGCCGCTTTCTAGTGTTACTTGCTCCGTGACAATGTGAAGGACGAATTTTTTGGTTTTCTGATGTTTCGAATTTGACCCACAAATTAAGCTTTTGGATTTTAGCCTTATACGTTCTTAAGTTTACTTCTTTACCCAACAGATAAGCGTTTGCTCATTTTGAAGACAATCACATGATCCTACCCATACTCGATCCAAATATTACATAGCTAAAACCTCCCAAAATTGTTAGATATATCATATAGTCAATATTCAAATTATTATTAGACAGTAATTAGACGGTTGAGGTGAGCTTAAAGTGTATCAATTAATTGAAGAGCAATCTGAGATTTGTTTTAAGAACTACATTATCAAGAATTAGTCCCAGAAAAAAAAACACTATATGATCTATATATAAACCTTTATATACAATATATTTTAAGAACATCGTTTAGTAAAGTGGTTATGGAGCTGTCCTTTAACTTTTTTTTTTTTTTTTTAATTGTGTGCAAAAGAGCTATCCTCTAAGTAAATGACTAAATGTAACTAGTTTGAGAAGCAAATTTGTATTTATGGAATTGTTTTTCATTTTTTCTAACACCAACTGGTTTAACGATCATTATTAGTAATCGACTTATACAATTTAGTTAGACACTTGGTCTTAAAAATAATAATCAAGAATTGGAAAAGTTCTAGATATGCGTCAATTTTGGGGCTATAGACTTGTAATTAGATTGGAAGAGAAATAGACGAAACCAAAAGTGATGGAGGGCCCTTTGTTGACCAGGAGAGAGCACGTTGTGGACATTACTATAGATGTCAATTCTTCATCAGTTCGTGATCAAGAGGGTAAATGCTTTTGGAATTCAATCGAATTTGTTGTTACTTTGGTCCAGATTGCTGCAGCATTATTAGTTCTAAATCAGTCAAAAGACAAACAACATCCACAAGCAACATTGTCTGTATGGATCATTGGTTATACGTGTGGCTGTATTGCCACTCTCCCTATCTTATGTTGGCGTTTTTGGTATTATGACCGAATTTTTAGCTCCAGATCTACTGAAGAATATTCAGGAGCGACAAGGTATAAAAATTTGTGATTCGTTTTTGTTAGGCATTAGAAATCGAATGTATATATATATTGGTTTTATTGGTTTACAGAATCAACGAGGTGATGGACATTTTGAAGATGGGGCTTAAAGGTTTCTTCGTGGGTTGGTTTGTGGTGTTTCTATGGAATTTTTTTCTCAACCCTTCATCTCTAGATGATACTACAACTCCATTCTTCTGGTGTGCTTCAACCGAAATAATTATTAATCATGTCCCAAAAAAAGAAAAAAAAAACATGACCTCTCTAAGAAAAAAATAATTATTAACCTGTTCTTGTTTTTTTTTCTTTAAATTATCCTTTTGCAGGTTATCTACGGCTCTCCTTACTTTCAGTTGCATTAGATATGTGCTTCTTAATCTAGCAGGTGCAGTGATGTGTTCTTTGATGCCTGGGATCTTATGTGTTTTTGCTGTTGAGGTAATCGTGAAAGGCATAATGAGGCTTATTGGTGGATTCGTCGTATGCATCTGCGGATAAAAATGGTGAATTATGTTTGTTTTCTTCTTTTTTTTCTCAATAATTATTGTAAAATACATAAAAAGGGACACAACACGAAGCGGAGTGAAGCAAATCTCAAAAGACATTATCTTCTTCAATTTTTGTTTGACTTAAAGCATGTTCTATGTAATTGATGTTATTTAGTTGTGGATTGTACGGATATGGATGGTACTAATTTTCTTCTGATCGTCTCATTTTTTTTTATATCATGTTCAATTTCGTATTCAAGATATACTTATTTCTTGGCCAAAAAGTGACAAAATTATCTGTCAAAATTACATGCTCCATTTTAGATGCATATTCAAAATTATATATATATTTTCTTTTTGAAAGGAGGCATTGTTTGATGGGTCAATATGTACAGTAACCTTAATGAAGCTTATAACCATGATACCATGACGTGATAAATTGAGTAACCAAAAAATAAAACGTAAAAGGAGATTGATGTAGTTTTTAATATATTTTTATTAATTTTAAAATCTAAATTTTTTTAGAAAAAAAATCGTAACACTTGTAAGTTGTAACAATAACAAAAGTTGGAGGCAAAAATAAATATGGGTTATAATAAAAATTGCAATTGCAATTGGTCTTATAATAAAATTTTAGAAAGAAAAGTCTACGCTACGTACGTGTTCATTGTAATTATTTCATTCTAAAAGTCTGTAATTTTGGCTTCCAGTAGATTTGGACGATCTGGTCTTAAAAATAATAATTTAGAAATTAGAACCAACGAGTTGGAGAGGTCAACATACTATTTCTGTTTCGACACGGCTTTAGATGGACTTGTAGTTATAACAAAAGTGATCAATGGCGATTATTCACCAACTGTTAATCAATGGCGATTCTTCATCAGCTGGTGCGCAAACACATCGCTGCACAGACGAACGTGTTTGGAACTCGGTCGAGTTTGTTATGACTTTGGTCCAAATTGTTGCAGCCATAGTAGTTTTGACACGAGCAAAAGGTGACCATACAGAGAAAATATGGATCATATGTTATACTTGTGGTTGTATTGCTACTCTCCTCATACTATCTTGGCGTTTTTGGCATTACCATAACTATGTTATCTCACAGAGAAGGTACTAAACTACTAACTATGTTTCTAATCTTTTATTTATTTATTTTCTTTTTACAATTTGTTTGATAAGAAAAAACCAAAAAGGGATAATGGTTTAATTGGTTTGCAGAATCAACCGAGTGGTGGACATTTTGAGTATGATGCTTGAATATTTCTTCGTTGGTTGGTTTGTGTTGTTCGTATGGGTTTTTTTATTTGGCACCAACTCAACATCATCACTAGATCATACTACACAACTCTTCTGGTACGCATCAGACAAAGTTTTACAATTATATGTCACGAAAACAAAATTTCCCCTCTCTAATAATATTTATCATCATTGTTCTTTTGCAGGTTATGTATGGCGTTCCTTGCATTCGGTTCCATACGATATGTGCTTCCTAATCTAATAAGTGCAGCGATGTGTTTCTGCTTGCCTGTGACGATATGTATTAACGCTGTTTGGGAACAACTTGCGCGCATCACCCTTTAAAAGGATGTTGTTGGACCATGTTGTTTACTTCTGTCTTTTGTACAAACAACAATTCTTGTAATATAAATATTTGGTTATTAAAATTAAGGCCAACTAATGTAATGCTCTGATTTTGATTTACAAGGTTGTATGATGATTGTACATATCTACTCGATTTCAGAATGCACGTAATCTCTGAAGACAAAGTTCTTCTCTTTTTCATGTAAAGTATATGCAGTAGCAGCTGAAATCAGGGCTAAACCGGCCAGAACCAGCCGAATCTGAACATCGGAAGGAACACCAGCCGTGGCAGCGAAGAAAACCGTCGTGCCAGCAAGAAACTTCTTGAGGATTTGGAAACCGTTGTATGCTCCTTTGCATGAGGAACACACTTGTGTATGCTGCTCAAATCTATCCAGCATCTGTTTTTTGTTCAAATTAAACAATTTCAGATATGAAGTAGAGATGAATGATGTTGCAACTCATGATCAATGGGCTTACCTCTCGCTTGGTTAAGACAGTTGAAGGGAGAGGTTGGTTAGCTGTAGTTGAGCCGAACCACTCAGGCTGACTCTTGCCATGCCGTCTAAGCCAGTTTCTGAAAGCTAGAACGAAACGGTCTGCTTGTGTTGGAGTGAACGTGAGCTTTGTGTACTGTTTGTTCACATCGTAGTCTGGTGACTCCATTGATTTGGAGAGAAATACTTTCTCTTGTCCCTGAAGTACAATCATGTCTCCGTCGTAGACTAAGTTTGACGTCCAGTGTTCGTACCATCTCGGCACAACCTATCAAGGAACAGCATCAGAAGACAAGACTTATGCATGCAAATGAGATTAGACATTGAAGATTGAACCAAGGATTGATTGTTTTACCTGCCACCAAGCAGGTCCTGGTACAGAGAACTGGAAGAAGTTACGAGCGCTGCAAACGATGGAACGGGTCTTTCCTGGAGCCATTGGTATATTGAATGAGCAAATCCAAATAACCCATTTTTGGTTACCAACGATTGGTAACTTCGCATCTATCTCAATCCTGCACACAAACACATGCACAATCCCATTTAAGTAAGAAACTGTCTGCTAACCATTTATGTGTAGTGTGGGAAAACTCAAGACTCACTTGTTAAGAGAATAGCAGGGAGCAACGAATTTCGCTGTAATCCTTGGGTTATCGTCATTCGCACCTCGGAAACCCCAAGGACCACTTGACTCCACCTTAAACGGCAATGGTTTCGCTCTGTCTCTTCTTCCTGTAACCTGTTTACAAACACCAAAGCATCGCCTGATGATTTTTGTTTCCTTAAAGAGTAAATGCAAACACAGTGAGACGTTTGCAAGAGAAAAAACACACCTTGTGATGAGCAAAATCGATATGCGAAGGATCAGATACGTTTTCCATAAGAGTATCATATCCATAGAAAAGATCCCTTTGAATCGTCACCGTTGAAAACTCTGGTTTATCAAAGTCATCCGGCAACCTAAAATGTTGACCAAAGCTTTATTAAGGTCTGCAACCAATTTCAACCCACAAGAAGATGTAAACGTCTCTCTCGTTACCTAGGGGGTTCAACTGAATTGGCTCTATCCCATCCATTTTCATCAGGCCACACAAAGAGAAGACCTTGAGAAACTATTGCAGGGAACTTAATAGCACAAGCTCTCGGCGATTTAACAGCGCGAGCTTCAGGTCCTGAAGTAGAAGCTTGTGGAATCCTAGTGCAAGATCCACACCCAGCAAAAGACCATCCATGATACGAACATTGCAAGTGTCCATTCTCATCCAATCTACCTTCCTACAAAGCCCACAAAAGCATCAACACATCTACTTCCATATTACAATATTAGGTAAGCTCTGCCAAAGGCTACACACATGTCTAGAAACTGATTAAACCTCAAAACTTCTGTCTGAAAGTTGACTTCTTTTTTGGTCATGTCAATAACAAAACAAAGACATAACTGTTCTGTCTGATCTTAATATTATATGCTTATATACATTACAATATGAGATAATCTCCACTTATTTAACAGCTAAAAGCTACAAAAAAATGTCTAAAAACTGATTAAAGCTGAAAACTTTTGTCTAAAAGTTGACTTCTTTTTTTCTTTTGCAGAACTGATTAAAGCTCAAAACTTCTGTCTGAAAGTTGACTTCTGTCGATAACAAAGCAAAGACATAACTGTTTTCTGATTCTGATCTTAATATTTTATTCTAAACATTTATTTGAAACTGACCTGATATAATAAACAATCATCTCCAATACTTTATTCATCTAATCCAAATCACAGTACCTAACTAAACTACTTGTTCCAATAGACAGAGAGAGAGAGAGAGAGATTACAGATAAAGGAGCGAGGCGGTGAGGGCAGAGATCATCAAAGGCAGCCCATTTCTGATCGTTCCGGTCAAACCAAAGGACAAGGTCACGACCCAGAAGCTGAAACGGGGTTGGTGAATTCGGATCCAAATCTTCAACCAGAGAAACTGGATACCAATGGTCTCTCCAATTAAACTCAGACCCTTCTTCTTCCTTCTCTCCACCGTAATCTTCTTCAATCCGACTCTCCTCCGCCGGATCTGAAGTGGGTGCTGACGGTGGCGCCGCCACACGAAGAGGGTTGTCGAAAAGTTTCGGTCTTTGATGAGAAATCGAGACTCTGTTTGGGAGTTTTGAGGAATTGGTGGTGAGAGATAAAAAAGGAATCTTTATGGATTTGGATTTGGTGAGTGTTGCAGAAGCAGAAGAGACTAACACAACTGACATTTCTTTTTCTAAGTATAGACTTTGCTTCTGTGGATTATTCTTTATTGAAAGCTTTTGAAGTTTGTGAGAAGAGGAAGGAAGAGCTTGCGTGCAAGTTTTGCGTTTTTCTTTCCTTTGGCTATTGTCCTTTAACGAGAAAACTGTTGAACAAATGTTTTAACACGTGGCGGGTTTTGGCATTTGGCATATATGAACGTTGATCAAAGGCTCTAGAGAGTTTGTTTTGCTGTCGGAACATATCAAAAACCTGTTGTATTTTCAACTAAATCTATGGATGTCCCAAATCTATGGCCTCTTGCATTTTTTATCTTTTTTTTTTTGTCGGATTTCGAGTATCTACAATGAAATGGTTAATCTACGAATTTTTTTATAACAAAAAATTGTATTCGAAAAGAAGGATATTGAATATGTTGATGTGTCGAATATGTTGATGTGTCGAATATGTTGACCGGTTGATTGATAAGATGAGTTTTGACTATCATGAATTGATTGGTTAGTGTGTGTTGGCTTGTCATGGGTTAATAACATGTTCGAAATATTAGGTTTCATAACTTAACCGTCAATAGTTGGATCCTTTTGGCTTTATAACCAATGAAATCTAAACACTTTCTTGGACATATTAATCAACACGATGATAAGAAGAAGAAGAAGAAGAAAAACACACATACTGTAATGGCAACATAGTCTCACAATTATTTCACTTCATAGATCTGCGTTGATCATGAAATCAATTTTTTCGAAGCACAATGAGGTATTGCATTCCAGGTTTGGCTTTAGCTACTTGAGGAAGCATTTCTTGTGTCTTCTTCTTCACAAGCTCATAGGTTTTCTCCATCACATCTCCGCCAAAATGCGAAGCTACAAATCCTCCAACCGTGGCCTTAAATGAGACCGTTAAGTACTCTGGGTCTAACGGATATTCCCCCTTTGTATGGCTAATTTTTTCGAATACTTCAGTCGTGAAACATTTGTTGTCCTCGATGATTTCCTTTAACTTATCCGCGTGTGCAAGATAGATAGGCAATTTGAATGTGTCGAGCTTTTCTTGATCAATAAGACCCTTTTGGTTTAGAAGATAAAATCGCGTATGTTAGTATATATTGATTAACATTATAATTTAAATATGTTATAAAAATTTTGTGTTTTTAAATTCTTTTACCTGCTTAGCGATTTCATCAAGGGAAGATCCAATGAAATCAAGCATCATTCCATTAACGGTTTCTGACATTTGAACTCCATTTGGTAGACAGTGTCCAAGAAGCAATAGCAATCCACCGGACACGAGCTCTTGAGCTCTTGCGCTCAAGAAACACTCCACATCGGTCTCATATTGATCAAGATACAATTTTGCTACCTTTGTTGAGAATCCGGTGCAGTGTATGTCTTTGTTCCACGCTGGAGAATCACGATCTTTAATTCCTTTGGGAATCATTGATACGAAATGGAGTGAGAAAGAAGAAACTCCCACATGAAAACTGTTTTTAGGAAGAACACGACCAAAGAAAGAACCCGGAACTCCAGTTGCGAAATATCTTCTAGCTGAAGGGAGTGTCTTGAAGAGAGTGTTGAAGTCGTTGTTTGAAGAATCATTGAAGAAAACTTGGAATTCAATATCTTTTTGATACTTGTGTCCCACGGCATCTATTATGGTTTGTACCGCGGCGAAAGTATTAGGTCCAGTGGAACAACCGAAATCTGTTATATTGACGATATTTGAAGTAAAATCAATGTCGAGCTGGGTGGAGATGGCTTCGTTGATCTTCTCCTTTACGGCTTCAAGCAATGCTCCCTAATGAACCGTACATGTTTTGCAATCAATTGTCTCAATCTCAAAAGAGACGATTGTTAAGAGATAATACGAAGTCATATATTAATAAATTAACCTGGTATTTCGAATGTTTTTGGTAACTGTTAGGACCTTCACCGCCGATCATCGCGATTGTATTCGACATATTTTTCTTCTCTCTTATCTTTTTTTTTTTTTATGATTATTTTTGGGGAGTGTGTGAGGCTGTGATGATTGTTTTAGTTGCAAGACTCAATGCATATATATAATATCAATTGGCTAAATTGATATTGGGGG
>OVBI01003382.1:408-12838 GCA_900406495.1 Sisymbrium altissimum
TTTATGGCCTTTTCGTAAAACATACCGATATTTTCGTAAGTTTCTCGAAACATCGCGATGTTTCGTCTATCTAACTAACCAAAGAAAACCATTAGAAGAAGAATGAACTTGGGCCGAGCAGGAAGGATGGACCGACGAAGGCTGAAACCGACTTATGGAAGCTTCTGGAAGCTTCCTCGAAGATTTATGGAAAAATCATCGGAAAAAGGAAAGAACATTTGTCCCACATCGAAACTTAAGGAGTTTAGGGCTTAGGACGTCTTAGTATAAATAGGGATCGATCTAAACCTCTTGTAACACATTCTAATACATTCGAACACATTCGAAAACGATTCAATACATTATTGCAATAAAAATTCGTTCTCTTTTTGACATAGTTTCCTTTTTTCGATCTTTCTTTCTATTTTCTTCTTTCTCTCGCAAGATTCTCGGATCCTCACATTAACTTTATGAAAATACATTGAGGTGGATTTCGGTTCCCAAAATATCAAGCACAAAAACAGAGCTTCGATCTCCCAACAACTCTAGCACAGCTCTTAGAAGGAAAAATCACCATGCAAGAACAGTTAGAAGCAATCAATAACAAGCTCAACACCCTATCAACAAGACTCACTATACTCGAACGAAGCACCATTCGCATCTCTCCAACACAACACCCACAAAACACTTCAACAAACATTTCACCAATTCTCACTAACCAACCTACCATCAACATGCATATCGATGAGGACAACGATAACCTAAGTGGGGAGGAGAGCTTCACGCAAGAAGAAGCTGATATCTCAAACAAGGAAAACTCTCACAACAAGGACACCTTGATGTACAACATGCTGCAACCACTCATCTCAAGCTCTGAAAAAGAAGTAATGAACAAGCATGAAGAAGAGCTGATTAAAACTCTAAGGGATGTGGAGACCATGTTCCAAGCAATGTCTAACAACAAGGAGCTCCCATTCCAACAACCTAGCATAAGGATAAAAACTTATGCTAATGTGAGTGCAACAATCGGAAAAACCATCCAGGAGATCTCGAGAAGCATCAAGGGAGCATCTAATTCCCCGCTGGTGATCGAGAAGGATGAAGACCATGGGCCTCTTACTCTCCCATGTGTGATAGGATGCACACTCTTCTAAGAATGCATTTGCGACTCTGGATGAAACAGCAATGTCATGTCTTATTCCATAGCTAAACGACTCGGATACAAGCAATTCCATTAATGGAGCAAACCAATTGACTTGGCTGATTGAAGTACTAGACGAACCATTGGGAACATCAAGAATGTACCAGTCATGCTGAATGATGTCATGATCCCCACAGACTTCCTAGTGATCGACATGGGACCTGACACTAAGGGATTATTCCTGCTAGGAAGACCTTTTTTTATATCAGCAAGATGTACCCTCAACTATCAAATAAGAACCAAAGAAGCTCAAGTCAGTAAAACCAAGAAGCTGAGATTCACATCAAAGAGACAAAATGGGGATGATTGATGAGGAGACCTGCTCGGATGAACGTATTAAAGGAATTCCATCCCAAGCCAACAAGGAAAGCCCTAACAAGAAAGCTAAGAGATCTGATGAGGAAAAACAAGGAGAGTCCGGAGTGAGGAGTTAATCAAGAAGAAGGGAAGAAAATTTTCCCTAATGAAATCTGTCCCGAGATCATTGGATTAAAAAGAGCATGAAGCTCTGCTCCAAAAAGAAGAGAAGACCGCATTTCACACTCGCCTAGCAATCAACAACAAGGAACCCCTTTTTGGAGAAAATAAGGCTGATGCGGTTCTTGAGGGAGATGATCATAATCTCAATAGTGGAGTCTTGGAGATAAAGGATCCAACAGGAGGATCAAGGAGTGAAAACTCCTCCAATTCATCGTAAGAATATCTTGAAAAAGTCAAGCTAAGGGACTATAAACAAAGTGTTCTTTGGAGGCACCCCCAAGCCTATCCATGTACATATTTGACTCTTATTTGAACATGATTTGAATGTCTTGTTTAGGAGGGAAGAGCCTCTTGCGAATTGGGCCAGGGATAATGGGCCGTAAAAACAAAAGCATTGTTCCTTCTCACTGAGCTTCGACACATCTACCACAGCCCGATACGGTGAAAAGGAAATGGTAACAAGATTAATTTTCCAGATTTTCAAATATTTGGAAAATCTTTTACCACTAGGATAAAGATTGTATGGCTGGGGGCAACCCAAATCTTTAGGTCCAATATCAACCCGCATTGACCTACTTTTCCTTTTCGTTTTTAACCACGCCAACGCATGCCCCTATTTCTCTTCCCAAGCCACATTTTTGTCACATCAACCTTGAATAAAAAGAAAGCATCCCTTCCCATTATCGATACCCTTGTCTAGTACCCATCAAAGCTCTTTTCAACCAAAAAACTCCCTTTTCTCTCTCTCACACTAAAAACTTTCTAGCAAAAATCACAAAATCATGGTTGGATCCATGAGAAGAGGTGTCGTTGGAGGAAGCACGGCCGAGAGGCAGTCCAAGAAAGAGGGGAAGAGCCCAAAAACGAGCTCCTCCAAACCGAAGAAACAGCCATCCATTGGCATCTCCGACCGTCAGTATCGCGGTCCAACACTCGCCAAGCTAGCCAAATACAGGCCCAACTTAAAACATTGGAGCTTAGGCCCACTAGGTATCCTCATGTCCCTACAATGGAGGAACTCGGTATCTATGAAGATTGCCAAATCATGTTCAACGTGATGGGGCTGAAGAAGTACATGGAGGTGCCTTACTCCTCACATGCATACGACACCTTCTACTTCCTAGCCTCACTCCAAGTCAAGTTCTACGCCCAAGGAGAGGAAGCCGAGAGCCCTGAAGATGGAGATTGGTTCATCTTCTTTGCCACGGAGCAAGGCATCCACCGAGTTGGATTCCTGGAGTTAGAGGAGATCTTTGGTTTTCAAAAAGGGAGCAAGAGAGGAGAAGGGCTAGAAATCAACAGAGCTGAGTTAGCTTCCCTATGGAAGACAGTAGGAGTGGGATCATACCACTCTGGTGTGGTCAAAAGAACCAAGATCCTCCACCCTTCTCTTCGCTATGCTCACAAAGCCGTAACACAAACCTTCTTCCTGAGGAAAGACGCGACCACCATCAACAGTGGAGACATGGAGGTTATAGATGACGGCCTGGCGAACCTAATCCTAACCGCCAGCAACGGACACCGCTTGAAGGGAAGCGGAAGGAAGACCGGCCTTGTCACTGTGCTGATGAAGGAACTCCTAAGAATTTAAGCTTCAATGATCGAGGGAAAAGACAAGACTTTTATTTGCTGCGGAGGAGTGGTGATGGTCATACTCAAAAGATTGGGCCGTGAACCTGAGGAGGTCACCCACGGACTGGAGTGGATCGACATTCACCACCTGCACAACACCCAATACCTGGGAAAGCCGTTCCACACAGGCCATGAGCACCGTTTCTCATTGACGAATGGGAAAATGGCAATGCTCTTCTTACCCAACCAGGAGCTCATGTCAATCCGCAACCCCATCAAACTGGATTTCCAACCACTGGAGTACAAGCACTTCCCCTATGGAGCAAACTTGCCATTTCTGGATGATGAGGACCTTATGGACACCCTCAACGCAGAAGAACAGAACCAACAACGGGCTGAAGCTGATGCTCAAGACGACGAGCCAGAGGAGGTGGAAGAGTTCGCACACTCCACAGAGGAAGCAGCTAAGTATTACTTCAAGAGGGCTCCAAAGGAGTCCCAAGACCTTAAGACGGCACACAAACAAATCAACCTCCTAAGGAAGTGGAATAAGTGGCAAGATCGCTCAATCCGCTTCTTGTACAAGATGCTGAACGACCTAAGGGGAGCATCAGAGAAGTTAAAACTGAGAGGCGGAACCAGATCAGAGCATGGAGAAAGCTCGAGGCATCCGCAGAAGGAAACAAGAAGAAGAAACTCCACTAGCAAGTCCCAAGTGGATGTTTCGGAGGAAGAGTGCAAGAGGAGCCAGTAAGATCATCCACCAGCAAAGCCTTACCAAGGCGCAGGAAGAGAAGTGAACGCACCCCGACTCCAGAACAAGCATCCAGGGAGGACACCGAATCCTCCCACAACTCAGGTTAAACACTCCAACTCATCACTTTTGTATATACACATTGCATTTACATTTTCACTCGCATTAATTCTGTCATCTGGGATTGTGTTTTTTCTCGCTTTTGTCACACACAGGACTGTGTGATTTAAGCTTGGGGGAACACAATCATTTGCATATCACTTTTCATAAAAAAAATCCTTGCATTTTTAGTTAGCATCACTTTGTACATTCGGATGTCGTCGATGTTAGCGAACCTTTGTAGATTGATAGCTTTAAGATTTTTGAACCATGTATGTGCCTCCAATTGTTTGATGCAAATAAAGAAATAAGAACTGATTAAGGCCGTACCACTATTTTGAACCCACTTCTTGAAAATTTAGTTTAAAGGCTAGGATTGCATGATAAGATTTTTTCTCTCATTTGAACTTAAAACCGAAAATCTGTATTTTGAATTATCGCATTGTTGATTTAAATTCTAGTCTGATGGATTTTTGTACTTTGGTATAGGCTCTTATTTTTACCACTTGTTTGAAATACCCGAGTCATCCTCCTAACCCAAGCTATTACCTTTACTTGAAGCCACTAAAAACTTTTGTTAGAGAATGTGAAGCCTTTAAAATTTCTATTTTGGATCTTTCTAGGCAAAAAGTGTTGGTTTAGGCCGACAAGGACTAGTTTTCATTTCAGGAATTGGACCACGTTTTGGACCAATGTAGGATAAAGAGTTCTTTGGGTAAGGGAGAAGATTTGAAAAAGAAAAGGGAAAAAAATAGGGGAGCAAGAATCTTTCGAAAAATTGGCATCGAGTTTGGCTCAAGGGAAATCGTAAAGAAGCAGAAATGTCATAAGCACTTAAGAAGAAAACCCCCAGAGAGGAGCCATCCCGAAACCAAAATAAGAAGAAAACCCCGTAAGGAGAAAGGGATTAAAAAAAAAAGAAAGAAGAGTAGACTAGGAAGGGAAACAGCTAAGGTGCTTAGGTCATGGAAGCCAAAATCCGGAAAAGGATAGATGAAAATTTGTCCTTCTACGCATTAGTTGGCTCTAACCCTTAGCATTTTGCGTTAAGAACAGATCCTAATTCATTGAGAGATCCTGCAACCTGGTACTTAAGCCCCTTCGAGCTCACTTTTCAAGCTCATAACCCTCTCTTCCCTTTGACCAAATGAGCTAGAAGGAAATGATTGAATGCGATTCACGTTTTAATTTTTCCAATGAATGTAAGAGAGGAAATAGATTTGATTGCATCAAAGTATTATGCTGGTTAAGATTAGTGTGGTGACAATTTGTGGCTAATGCTTTTTGAAGGAGAAACTCACAGAAAGATTGCATCTTACAATTTCAGGTTTAGACATTGAGGCAAATTCTTTTAGAAGGCATATCGAAGTTAGCAAATCATCCAGTTTTAAATTTCACCCTCTTTTCCAGTTCTTATTCTTCTTAGTTGAGGGCAAGCAAGAGTTCAAGCTTGGGGGAGTTGATATCTCCATATTTTAGCATCATTTAGCATCCTTTTTACATCACTTAACCATCATCATTTGCATCATTTAGCTAGATTCTCATGGCATTTAGGACTAGGAGCATTAGACTAGGACCTTGCATATTTCTTTGCACATTTGGAATTGTTTTGCAGGAAACCATGGAGAATTAGGATGATGAATGAGGAAAGCTTGCAGAACGAGGAACAAAAAGAGGACACCAGGGAAGCACATCAAAATCAACCCGATGTACGACACCCTATGTTTGCACAACCCAAAAGACGGAAGACAAGCCTCCACAACACAAGGGGTTATCCATGCAAAATCCAGGCTTCTACATTGGTCTCCCACAACAACCAAGCATCGCTGCAAGTAAGCCGTACAAGTGGCCTAGGCGCGCAAAGGAAGAGAGCGCCACATCATCATGAGAGAGACTAGGCCACCTGTCCAAAGTGGTCCCGAATTGTAGGGTTTTCTTGTCTCCTCTCCCCCTATAAAAGACAACCTCAACCTCATGTTTCAGGAGCCAAAGATTTAGAAGAGTAAAGAGAGAGAAACTCATTTACATTAGTGTCTTTGCCTCATCTTTTATTTTCTACTTCTGCTTTTGTTTATTTTCAAATCTTGTTCTTGATGTTTTAAAATTCATTTGGTTTTTATAATATTGCATCGTTTTATTTACTTGCTTTCATTTAAATTCTTCTTAAGCTTCATCTTCTCATCATGCTTAATCTCATCTTCTCCATAGATTTTGAGGTTAACATGTGTGAGTAGTCATCTTTAGTGTTCTTGATGGTTTGAAGCGAAAAGAGCCGCCTTGAACACTTCACTCTCGGTTCTTGAGCTTAAACCTTAGATCTTTCTTTCTTAATTTTTATTAATGCTCATTGTGGCCTAATTACCCACAGTGAAGTTCTTAAGCTCCCCTAGTTAGAGAACAACTCCATGGGCCGAAGCTTGAACCACTATGGAAGGTGTGGTTTCCTTAGCCCAAAACATTGGCTGTCTAAGGAAACATACGGTTTTATGAAGACTGTCCCTAAAGCTCGATCCATTGCACCACCACTAGGCAAAATCTAGCTTTGGTGGCTCTGGCTTCATAGAGACCTTATCCACGAGAGTGGTATTGTCTAAAACAGAACTTCTTACTAAAAGATCTATCTCCAAGAACTATAGCTTGTGACTATGGTTAACTTAGTGAAACTCATTGCTTTAAGGCACTCTTGACCCTAAAATGGACCATTGAAGAGCACCAATCTCATCATTATATTTGCCTTTTCATTTACAATTTCTTCTTATTTACTTTATGCAATTTCCATTCATCTTTGCGTATTGCTTTACTTTATTTACACAAATCTAACTCCTTAACTAATTCACTAACATCATTATCTTGTGCTAATTGAACTTCCTTATAATTTCTGCTTAAAATACTGTCTAACTCTCCTTTCTAACTCTGATCTGGTGAGACTTCATTTGAGTTTTTAACATCCCACACTATACTGAATCTTGCTGAGAGTGGGATATTTGACTGTTGAGCCCTAAAAACCAAAAGCACCAGCATCCATGTGGCCCGTCGAACATGACGACATACCACCTGAAAACTCGTTAGTATTACAGGGAACCATTCGAACAAAATTTTAAATTAGTAAACTCCATGTTCTAGTCCTAGAGCTTATTGAAACAAAATATAGCAATGTAAACTTTTCTGGTTTTATCTAATTCTGTAAGAGTGTATTACTTTTAAGCTCGAGTTTAATTCAGTTTACGATTGGATTGTTTGATAAAAAGAGAATATCCACCAAACTGACATCATGAAGAGATATATTCGTGGTACATGTTTTTGTAGTTTGTACTATTTATATAGCTTATGTAGTTATACCATTATCTTCTTTTATCAGATTTCTGAATCTCTCTAAAATCTCTTGGAAGTTAAGTTAACTTTTTATCTTATATAAAAAGATGACGGAAAATGTGAATTTTATGAGAGAAAATGTGAATTTTATGAGAAAATTTTGATAAATATGAAAATAGATAAAAAGAGATTAATCAACTTGTGACCATAACTACTAGCTAGTGTCTTTGGTTGAAAAAAATGAAATTTTTAATGGCATTTGCGATGAATTTGAGAATACAAGCTTTGATGTCTGTATATAACAAAGTAATTATTTTTTTCAATAGAAATTTTGAGGTTGTTATGTATTATGTAAAGTTTGTACTTTTTTAAAAAAAAAATATTTTTATGTTATTTTAAATTTAATGACTTATATTTGATGTGAATTTCAAATTTTATAATTTATAATTTATTTATCTTTTGTGATATATGTTTTATTTTATATTTTATATATTTAACATTCTAGAATTTTGCTAACATTTTTTGTTCCAATTTGAGAGGTAATGTATCGCTTTCGGTTCATGTTAATTAAAAATTTATGTAAGTTTTAAGTTTAAAATTGTTATTCGCAGATATAGGAATTTCAGTATAATACTTTTTATTCACCCGGTTTCTCATCACGAGAATTCTAAGGCCATTGTTCTAGATCTTGATCAAAGTATTCTAAACATCAATTACAACTTTGATAGAATCCAATGAGGAAACTCTCATTTTGTGCTCAACTGAATTTACTAAAATGACATAAATGTTTTTTAGAATCTCAGGAAAATAAGTTACTGAAAAATTAACCATAACATTATTTTCTAGAACCCATAGCCTTTGGATAACAATCTTAACAGATGCGACTAAAGTGTCAGGATTCCGAAGAATTTGATTCCAGATCAACTTCTGCGAAAAATCCTCCATAGTAAGTGCTACTACAATTTTGTTTGGCGCTTAGGGATCTATTCGGGAAGAAGTGACTCCACATCGATTACAATTTTATTTTTTATCCTTCCTTTCTAATTATAAAATAAGATTAATTTTTTGGCTTTTAAAGCTTCGAAACTGTGCCTAGGATATATTACAATTTTTTGGTTTAAAAGGTTATTTTCGGTTCATTCTGTTCTAGGGAAAATCTGCTAACCGGTTAGGGTTTTCTTTGGTTTGGTTCTATTTATTTCATGTTTTCCCTTCTTTGATTTTTAGTTTCTTATTAAGAAGTAATTATCATAATCAAATGATCCGAACCGAATTGGATATTAAAAACTTAAACATTCCCCGCGCAAACGAGGATTAATTACCAGTTATATTATAAAAAATAATATAATGTCAAATTTGACGAAGTTTGAAATTACTTCCCTCGACATATCTGAAAAAATTATATGTCATGGGCAGTAAATGCGAAAATGCATCTAGAAAGGAACAGGCTTCAGGATTACAAAAATGTTAGTGAATATAATTCTGGTATGTTCATGTTTTCATGTTATACAAAAACAAAAACATAATTCTCTCTCTCTCTCTCTATAATTTAGTTTCTCTCTCTCTCTCTCTATAATTTAGTATCTATCTATTTTTTATGTTAGTATTCTAAGATTGTTTATATATATATATATATATATATATATATATATATATATATATATNTTTAGACACAACACATAAATTTTAACTCATAGTAACTAATTTAAAATTTTGACGGTAGGTACTTTTAAAGTTTAATATTAAAAATCAGAAAAGAAAATGTCATTTTCCGATAACTTAATTCAAGTTTATTAGGAAGAGAAAAATAAATCAAATATATTTTAGCATTTTTGAAATATTATAGTTAAGAATACAAGGTGTTATTTAGTCTTATTAAAATATTTGTAAATATAGTAAAAATATACATTTATTGTATTAATAATAAAATATATATATGTATAAACAAAAAGAATAACGAAATTCTAAATTATCTAACAAAACAAACCCAAACCAAATCATTATCTCAAATTTCAATATCAAACGGACTAAACGTATAGCTTGTAGGACTGAACCGAACTAATTTTTTTTAAGAATTATTTTTAAACTAGCCGCTTCTTCATCGGGGAGATCTAACCGAAAGACTCAAACTCGTCCTCCTCTTAGATCAACTGGGCGGAGAGAAAGAACATACCAATTCTCCATCCTCAAACAATTAATGAAGATTTATGGTATGTTAAAATTCTGAGTCTCTCTAACGTTTCCATGAGTGTTTTTTCTTTTTTATTGCAAGACTTAAACTTTAAGAAATTCCTCTTATAGTTGTCTCACTGCAATGGTTTGTTGACCTTGTATGTATATTTTTATGTTCATTCACTATTTTATTTAAAGTCCTCTATTCAAAAAATTTCTCTCCTGATACTCATGGTTTATTGACCTTATATGATAACTCTTATGATACTCATAAAACTCTAGATACAAAAAAAAAAATCAAAAACTCTTTATTAATAAATCTCATTGAATTATTGGTTTTGTGATTTGTTTAGCAGAAGTTATAATAAGCCAAGGAATATCACTTATAAAACGTTCAGTGACCTGGTAACACAAGAATCTTCAGCTTTTAATTATTGTTTATCTAAATTTCTATTTTTGTTGCCCGTTAAACATTAGTAAAACAAGAAGCATTAAAGTGTTGATAAAAATATTCAGCTTTTAATAGTTCTTACACATATATCCGTTTATTTTCCACATGGTGTAAGCAACAGTATTTTGGTATTCTTACACATATATCCGTTTGTTTGGCTGTAGGTGTACTCAGAGGCGGATATAGAAAACTTTTTAATCGGGAGCACAATTTTGTTATTTAATCACTTTTTATATTTTATATTTTGATTTGATATTATACATTACTAATTTTCTTTGTAATATTATATTTGATTTTTGAATATCAAATGATACTATAGTATTATTCATCACTCTATAATAGTTTATTAATATGTTTTAGAAAATTTATTATCTAAAATAGTATGAATTGCTTATTTTTATATCTTATCATTAAATTATTATTTAAAAATATATGAAAAGATGGTAAAAGCAAGATAAGAAAAAAATGGAATCAAATCTATTTTTCGAATATAACTTAGAACTTATGTCATATAAGGAAATTGTATCAAAAATAAATATATAGAGAATGAAAGATCAGGTCATTAAGGAAATTATATTCGTAATAAATATATAGAAAAAGAAAAAGGAACGAAATTGAAATAGAAGAGAAAAATAAAATAGAGGCACAGCTGTGTTCGAACTCACGTTGACAGGGGCACAAACAGAGATGACCAGTTTAACTACTGAATTTACTAGGTATTTTATGAAGATAAAAACAAATAATCAGTAATTAACCGAGGGAACTTGTCCCCTACTACCAATGTAGGTCCGCCACTGGGTGAATTGATATTCAACCGAACTAAGAGATGAAGTGTGGAGGGACTACAAGAAGACTGAAGAATAATAGATCCGATGATTTTAAGCTCTCTGCCAACATAAGTGCATGCATAACATATCTCTATTTGACTCCTTACGAGATCTTTTGTTTTTCTCTCAATTTGCATTGTGTATTTGTTATTATTTGTATGGTTTCAAATTTTGTATGGCAACTACATTTACCTAACAATTTCTATTATTTTTGAGGATTTAGAATTTCTTTTCATAATCTATTATATATGTTTATTGATTTAAAAACAATTTTTATAGTTTAATTTATAAATTGGAAACCAATTATTCTCTAGAAAAATTATTATATTAGTTATACATATTGTTGTTGCTAAATGTTGTAGCTATATAGCCACATAAAATTAGTTGCTAAAGTCGTCACTAATAAGAAATAAAATTAGTTGTAAATATGTTATTGCTATTAACAAAAAAATTTATTCTTGCTAATCTGTTGCTAATTGGCACAAATTGGCTACAGATTCAAAATACCGTTGGAGCTGAGGCAACATAATTCATCTGTCGCCATCCATTATCCAATCAGTTTTACCAAGAGATTGTGTTTGATAGCTACAAAATAATCTTTAGTTATTTTGATGAATTCTTGTACTGTTTGGTCTTTAGCTTTTTTAGCTCCTAAGTAAGAGCTTGTCCTTTTATTGTTCATGATTTCAACCCAACTATCATCAATAACCATAGAGTTACCATATGCTATTTAGTTCGTAGAGAGGTAATGATAACATCAAAACTTAACAATGGTTTCTCTTTCCTCAGCCTCTTGTACAAGGCCAGTGTTCTTTCGTTGAGAAAACGTGGCAATAAGAGTCTTCCCACAATTAAATGAACCTCATTAGAGGGAGATTCTCAGAATCATTATCATGATCAACGTGAAAGTACACATTAGAAAATGAAAACATAACTACATCCATTTTGGTCATGTCAACTAAATGTAATGCTTATAAAAAATAGTCAACAAAAACATCGATGCTTAAAAATGACTTACATTTAAAGTCTATGTTTTGAATGACCTAAATTTAAAAATTTGTGCTTTTTATGATATTTTCTGAAATTAATATGACTCGTTTTGTTATTGAGATTTGAGAAGGGTGCTAACGAGAGATTAACACCATTTAATTGTTCCGTCAAATGATTTAACATCATGTTCATTTTAACTAGGTCAATAAAAATTTATGATTTAAAAACAAAACAGTCAACAAAAATTGATGATTAAAATGGTCTACATACAAATTTAATTTATGCTTTAAATAGTTTAAATTTAAAAAATTCATATATTTTAACGATATTTTCCCAAAAACATATGATTTCTTCTTTTTTTTTTTCTAAAGTACTCCATGCCAGGGAATGACAACGAATCTTTCAGAAAACGTAAGGTTAGATTTCAGATCTTTAATTATACTCCATAACCCATACTTTGACCATTTTTATTATATTACCATTAATGTAAACTTAGAAGACAATGTTGATAACTCTTTGAAGACACAAACATAGTCGTAATAATTTATAAATACTACTTTACTCCCCGACAAATATTATAATACAAGAAGAAA
>OVBI01003383.1:0-12829 GCA_900406495.1 Sisymbrium altissimum
AATATATATATATATATATATATATATATATATATATATATATATATACCTCTGCTAATGATCTCCTTGCTTTTACTGTTCAGGTTTTTTCCCGCACACTGCGAAGATGCAGAAGAATGGATCATATCGAACTGTGAAGCATCCCCAGACAGTGCACATACATCCCAATTCAGGCTTATCTCAGGTTAACTAAATCTCATTATATCTTATTATCGATTGAATCTTAAATTTTTTGAATATTGATGAGTCTTCTCAATGCTTATTGTAGGTGTTGCCAAGATGGGTTGTATATCATGAACTAGTGCTTACCTCCAAGGAATATATGCGACAGGTAATTATTAGGTTTCATCATTGCAAGGTTTAATCATTAATTGGATCTGTGTTTTTTATTTATTTTGCTTTTACTTATTGTGGTTTCGTCATTCATCGGTTTGTTTGGATACTAATAACCTGAAAACGCAGGTAACGGAGTTGAAACCAGAGTGGTTGATTGAGTTAGCTCCTCACTACTACCAGCTCAAGGACGTTGAAGATGGTACGAACCTTTTTTTTTTTTTTAATTCTCTGTCCAATTATATATATATATTTTTATTTTATTACAGAACTAATTTTTTCGTATCTCTAAAAACAAAAATCCATCTTAAATAAATTTCAGCTGCATCAAAGAAAATGCCCAAAGGAGCTGGTAAAGCTGCTGCGATGTAAGAAGTCAGATGAGATTGGCAAAGAATAGTGGAAACAGATGTGAGTGTATATACAAACTGCAATATAACTTTGACAGATTGTTAGAAGAGTTCTTTTGACTACATCAACTCATTTTTGGTCATCCTCTTGAGTTTTTGTTAGAAAAATAATTACCAATGTTATGAACAGTCCAAGTCAATGACCACTTCTTGTTTACATCTTATCTAATATACTGATGGTTTTTCACTAACTCTTTCCAGTAAGACGACATTGAGCACCTCAAATACTTTATACAAGTCTATCTAATTATCATATAAAGCAAACAACATATAAACACCGGTTTACTATAGGCACTTTAGGCGTAACTCGTTTGTAGCTACGCCTCTGATTTGATCTGTTTCCCTAATATGTGGTTCTCAAAGGAGAGTAAGGATGCAATGCCTTTTGTGTTTGTCAAAACAATTTGATATCATAATCGTTTTTATTTAATATATATACACATCAGTAGGGAACCCAGTGTGTGAATCATACCATGCATTAGTTTTATCTTCTAATACAAAAAAAATTTGTGAAATCAATCCAAATTTGCAATTACAGCATCAACAACTTCCTTTGTAGTAATATTACTGTTTCTATACATGTTTCCCTGAGAGACAACACGCTTCACGGCGGTTTCAAGGCGGTCAGCGATTAAAGGAAGTTGAAAATGTCTCAGCATCATAACAGAAGAGAACAGTAACGTTACCGGATTTTCATCGTTTCCTACTGATCCAACTTGCTCAAACACTGCATATTCAGCACCAAAATTTCCTCCATGCATAATAGTATCACCATTGCCTCTTCCAGCAAGACCAGCAGCAATGTTTGCAATTAGATCCCCATAGAGATTTGGAGTTACAATGACGTCGAATCGCTCTGGTTTCTCTACAAGTAGCAAACAGCAGTTATCAACAGAGACTTCGTCGTAAGTGATGCTTGGATACATCTTAGCAACTTCTTGACAAGATTCCAAGAAGAAAGCATCAGCTAGTTTCATAAATTTTTCGTCTGTTCTCTTGTTGTTGTTGTGTACTGCTGTAACTTTCTTCCTCTTGTTTAGTTGAGCAAATTCGAAAGCATACTTTGCGATACGGTCTGACCAGAACTTTGTCATCGTCACCTGACAGCTCTGGATGACACCAGGAACAACTTCGTGCTCACTCCCTGCATATTGGCCTTCCGTGTTCTCTCTTATAACCACAATGTCAACGTTCTCGTCACCATTCAGACTGAAGCAGTTGACCATAGATGCGAAGAGGTTAAGCTCTTTCCTTGCAGCACTACACAAGGAAGTCTTGCGTCTGCCATTCAAGCACACTTTGTTCTTCCGTATCGAGTCTACCACTTCCCGCAGAAAATGGTTCATATTTCCCTTTATGTCGTATGTCTCAAAGTAGACCGGAGCGTGCATTGCATCCATAACCTGCTCCACTGCATCAGTAACATTGCTGTAGATAACCGTCACGGGTCTAGGCTTGTAAGTTGTGCAACGGTTCTGGATTCCAGACGTGGCCGTGATTCTACTGAGATACTTCAAGAAAGATATCGATCGGTAAGACATATTCTTCCTACAACTGCAATTTTGGGTGAAAGATAATCACAAGATCCATGACATGATCTATGAAAAGTGAAAAGCAATAACTAGTTTACAAAAACATCATGGAACACATGTCAAAGAGTTGACCAATGCAAAGAGTAGGAACTTCATGGAAAACATGTTCCGACCTTTCTCTTTACCATTTTTACATTCCAATCAGATTAACCTATGAACAAAAATACCCTGCACTGACTGATCATAGATATCCAGAGAATTTACTAAAAACGCCAAATAGTTCCAGTATTAATACAATAGACCCAAATCTTTATTCCTTTTAAAAAGATTTCCCCTCCAAAAGGACTAACTTTAAAACCTTCTGAATTGTGGGGAAGGTTTGGGTCACACTTTTCTCAACGACGAGATTAAGATGAGGCCTTCGTTTTCTGCCATACATCTAAAGATAGAAAAGCACAAAAGTTAATAAACTCCACCAAGAGCTTCTCTTTACCATTTTCCCACTTTCCTTTGAGAAAACAGAACAAAAGAAGAAAAAAACCAGAAAAAAATGGCACTGAGAATGTGGGCTTCCTCTACAGCAAACGCTCTCAAGCTCTCTTCGTCTGCCTCCAAATCTCATCTCCTTCCAGCTTTCTCCATCTCCAGATGCTTCTCCTCAGGTAAAAACACTTCAACATCCTTTTTACACAACTTGTGTGGTGCATTTCTCTTGTTTTAGGACTCTGTCTGAAAACTCTTAGTGGTTGTTTTGGGTTTAAAGTGTTGGAAGGACTTAAGTATGCAAATTCACATGAGTGGGTGAAACATGAAGGCTCAGTGGCTACCATTGGCATCACTGACCATGCCCAGGTAAACAAAAACATAGCTCACCAGAACTAGTTTACATCAGACTTATTAGTTAGAGAGGGATAGATTATGTATGTTGATGTTGTGCAGGGCCATTTAGGAGAAGTTGTGTTTGTGGAGCTGCCAGAAGAGAAAAGTGCAGTGAGCAAGGAGAAAAACTTCGGAGCTGTGGAGAGTGTTAAGGCTACAAGTGAGATTCTATCTCCAATCTCTGGTGAAGTCATTGAGGTTAACACAAAGCTCACCGATTCACCTGGTTTGGTAAGTGTTTTTTTCCATTTGAACAGTTAACTAAGTGTATGGTTTGGTTCAGGTCAAAACTGATTTGTCTGTTTTTCCATTTTGTGTAGATCAACTCAAGCCCTTATGAAGATGGTTGGATGATAAAGGTGAAACCAAGCAACCCCGCAGAGTTGGAATCCTTGATGGGTCCAAAGGAATACACCAAGTTCTGCGAAGAGGAAGACGCTGCTCACTAGAGTTCCTTCGTGTTTCCCATAATGTCCTAAACAAAGAGCAAAACAAGAGTTTCCATGCTAAAGTTTCACTCTTTCACTTATCATTGTTTCTTACCTCTCTATCAGCTTGTATCTCTGTAATACCAATCTGGTTAAAGATCATTTCGATGAGACTAAAAGAGAGCTTTAAACTTAAAAATAACACAAAGAAGAAAAAACTTTCATTGATTTTCAATCATATAGTTGAGGAGAGAAAAACGTTAAAACATATCACAATGGTCTAATTTTAAGACCAAACCAAAGTCGTATGCATTGAAAGGAAAAAAGACTTTGATCTGTACAATTACTCCTATCAAACACCGTTGGGCAAAGTCGGGGAAACAGCTACAGCCGGTGAAGGTGAAGTTGACTCGTCGTAGGATATCGAAATCAGCTCTGACCTTAGCTTTTCCGCATCTTCAGAGTTTCTTTTGGCGACTCCGTTTGTGGTAATGACAACAGGTTTCACATCTGAGAACGAGTTTAGAGACTCTTCCTCCTCCGGTGAAGTGTAGGAGATGGCAATGAGAGACTCACGTGCTTGTTCTTGAGAGATATCGTTACTCGGTTGTTCCATCAATCAATCAATAACCTTTACTCGCTTCTGCATATATATATTTTTTTAAACATTATTTCAATTTGAAAAACACTTATCAATCTTAATATAAACAGACTTTTCATTTTTCCCAAAAAAAAAAAAAAAAAAAAAAAAAAAAAAAAAATTTTTTTNTCATTACACGACAGTTCAAAAAAAGACCGAAGCCTCAAGTTATGTTCTCGAATGCTTCAATTCAAGAACAAACAAAGAATGTCTTAATAAAATCTTAAAAACAGAACAGATGTTAAAAGTTGTTACAATCCATATAACAAACCAAACCCTAACAGATTCGTTGACCGAGTCAAAATTAAACACCTAAACATTAAGTCAACGCAAATTCTAAAATTTTCTCTCTTTTTTTTTTTTCATTTCGTAATTTTCTCTCCTTTGCGGTTATCTCGGGAACGAATCAAACAACATAAAATCTAACGAATTATCCAATTGAGTAACCAAATCCCAAACAAATCGCGATTTCTTTTTTTGTTTTTTCTCCCTCGAAATTTCCGCAGAAGGAAAACATTCTCGATACAATTGTAAAGAGAGGAGAAAAGAGAAAGCGAAAATCGATGAATCCGAGAGGATGAAAGGGGACGGAGAAGAGGGGAGGGAGAAACGTACCTCGTTGGTTCGTACGGCAATGGAAAACGGAAAATTTTTGAGACAAAAAAAAAAAAAATTGGATAATTTTGGGTTTTATTGGCCATTTTTATATTCCACGTTTTTTTAATTGTTATTGACCAAAAAGGTTATAATATTCTTTGCCAGCTCATTCACACGTCGACAATCTATATGCAATTAGCAAGTGGGGGTTTTTTATTTGGAAACCAGTCCTCGTATTTTCTCTCTTATTCTAGATTTCAGCTTTTTTCTCTCTTTTTAAAAAAAGAAAAAATAATAATTTTGTTGTGAGCAAATCTTGTGTCAATTATTACCATCAAATTTTTTTGTTTGGTCACCAACTATTATTTTATTTTGGTCACCAACTATTACTACAATTAATAGCAAAGCGATATCTTTTTAAGAGTTTTTTTTTAATAGATTTTGATGTGTAGAAAAGGTTTAGATAAAGAGAGATAAATTAGAAATTCAAAATGGAAATAAAGATGGTTATTACTTATTAGTAATATTTAATAACAAGAAAATAAGTTTGAAAATGTGGGACATGTAAAGTAGGAAATAGATTTTCTGCATGTATTTTTTTTTTTTTTGGCCTCAAGGTCAAGTGAACATTTTATTAGTCGTACATTTGAAAAATCTAATTTTCTATACAAGGAATAGTAAAATGTAGATCTTAGAAGAAGTAATATAAGGGAAAATACGGGAAGAAGTCAATTAAATATTTAAATGCATGTAGAATAATATCATGACAAAGAAAAAAAAAGAGAGGATCGAATCAACACGTAATAATGTCATTTAACATCGTGTTCCAGCTTCTGTTTTGTAACGATGTGCCCTTGACCACTTGTGATATGTAATGTATCTTTCTGAGAAGCAACGACGATGATATTAGCAAAGGAAAAGTAAATCAAATAATATTGGAAATAGTCCTCTATTTATTTAATATTAGATTATATTCTTCGGTTCTTCCACTCCACACCAACTAGGCAACTACATCTTGTTATGAAAATTCCAATCAAGAAACAGTCCTCTATATTTCCATTTTTTTAGTTTATACCACGTTATCACCATTCTTCCTTAACTACACACAAAAATCAATCGATCATTTAGGTTGGGCCTAGGTATTCGGTTTATTCAATTGTCAGTATGTTTAGGTTGGATAAACTCTCGATACAAATGAAGTTATGTACGTATGTATTATATATTGTCGGTTTGTTTAGGTCCTGTCATAGACTGGGCACACAGAGCAAGTGCATTATGTACGTAGTATGTATTATATATGTTTGGTGCATAGCTGTGTATGTTTTCTGTAAGAGGTAAGAGACTGGCACATGACAGGACCCTGCAGGCACATCTTCATCTTCTGCTGCAGATTTCAACCCACATCCAGAAATCATACCTCAGCTCCCTAAACAGATAAGTCAAACATCCCTACACTAAAAGCAGTTTTTGTATTTGGCTTTGTTCTCCAAAAAATTATATATTGTGAACCAAAACAGTTTGTATTATTTTCAGGCAATTCCGCATTCTGTTGCAAAGAAGCATATGCCGAAGCAGTTAATCCACGTTGAAGATACAATACCACATATGAAGAAGTCATGGAATGTGGTTCACTTGGTAAGGAGTTCTGTTGTTGTAGGGAAGTGTTGCAAATTGACACTACAGAGCCAATTATCTTCTTTGTAGCCAAGAAACCCATTTACCAGTGTCTACTAAAACTATAACTCTTGAATTTTAATAAGTTTCTCTTACACCGTCGATAATCAAAGTGTTTCCTTTTATTTCGAGCAGTCCAAATTAAATTAAAAAGTGCATGCAGAAAGAAAGATGCGTCTCATACCTCATAGCAGAGAATATTGTTAACATTTCGAAAACAGAGTTTTATGATAACCATAAAAGCAAAATGCTAAGCCAACGTAGTGATAAACTCACACAAAACCTGTAAATGAGAAGACTCGCAGCCAAAATAGCTTAGACTCTTATTACAAATATTATGAAGACAATTTCAGCCCGCATGTCTAAAACTTAATTTCTTAAAAATTTGTTTGATAACTAGAGAGAATTCAACTTGTATAAACATTAAATGGTTTACATGATCAGTAGTCAACCGAAAAAGATGTCACCTGAACCTGTCACTCCAGAAACAAAAACGCATGGTGATTATTGCAGTAAGCGAGTGGGTTATCAGGCAAAGTGTAGACATATTTGGACCATTTTTTTCTCAACATTCTCTAGAACCCACATACACAAATGACTTTCACCTAGGTAATGCAACTGGAGTGATAAAACGCAGAAAGGCATATTACCATTAAAGTGTTTATGATCTTTAGCAGTCCCAATTGAATAATAAAAGGCATACAAAAAGAAAGAAGCATCTCAGATCTCATAGCAGAGAATATTGACATAGGGAATAAAGAGCTTTAAGATAACCAGGAAGAACATAATGCTAAAAGCTTACACAAAAATCTGTCAGCGAGAAGCCACCACACTCACAGCTAGACTCTATGACGATATACACATTATGAAGACAGCCTCAGCCGACATGATTAAAAAAGAAATACTTTATTTCTTTGATAAGAGAGAATACAACTTGTATTATAAATAGAGTTTAAGCAGAAAAACTCATACATCATCTAAAAGACCCAGAGCATCAAATTTGTCAAGGCTCTTAAAACTATCTTGTTGCTGGTGAGCTTTCATATTAAACGTAAGATCCTCGGCATAGTTTACAAAGGTGCGAACTCTAGTACGCTTACAAAACATTTGCTCGTCGATACCTTGGATTTCAACACCATGGAGAGTTTTACGTTCGGGATTGAAGTAGAACACACAAAAGGATTCATATGTACAGCAATCCGACAGAACAATTTCACCTGTAGCTGTCACTCCAGCAACGAAAACTGCACGCTTAGCAAATCGATTATCCGGATAAGTGTAGGCATATTTCGACCATTCCGGTTTGTCGATATCCTCTAGAACCCACACACACAACTCATTCTTAATAGGGTACTTAATCACACCTAATTTACCTTTATAGTTTATCAATGGTGATCTGGTTTTAGGGGGTTTAGGGAATCCCGGGTAAATAAACTTGAACTTCTCCGATCTAACATCAAAGCAAACTATCACAGTTTCATGACTTACTCGAGCCAAGTAATACAAAAACCCATTGATGCATATCCCTCTGAGGTACGGATTATGGGCTAAGGGACATTGGATTATCCTCCTCCACATCATATTTCCAGTTCCTAATGTCAGAATATTACAATCACCACCATCCGGATAATAAGCCATGGACAATACCTTGAATATCTTGTCAATCGGATCAAACCCTAAAAAGCTTTTTGAAGGTCTGTAACTTCTCAGTGTAGGCAAGAATCCATATTTTCCTATGCTAGGGTTACATATCACATGCATTGTATCCTCATACTTCTTTATTGATATCGAAGTACTGCGGAAACAGAAAAAACCAAAGGCACGGCCACAGAGACGTAGCGATGTGCCTTCAGGTAACTTCATATGAAAATCGGCGGCTACTACAAGAGACGACAATTTCTCATATGCACTGTGAGGCTGAGGCGAGGAGAAGAAGAACCGCTCATTTCTTCCAACTCCTTTCATGGCGAATAAGAGACGTGGACGAGCCAAAGACCTGGTTAAGAAAAACTCGGTGAAATCTGGACGGCAAAGTATGGTCCTCCATAGCTTCGACACGCAACAACACCTCGCTCTTGACCTGGCAGGCAATCTAGAGAATATCTCGTCAATGAGATCAACTGGGATTAAATTCATCATTGGACGAAGAGAGATATAGAGAGAGAGATGAATACAAAGTTACAAACGATTCGTAGGCTAGGCGACCTTTAATATAGAGTTACTCAGGAGCGTAGGGCATTCATTCCGGACCGAACCAAACAAAATCGTGCATGGTTTGCCAGTTTGGTTAATTGACTTTTGTTTTCGGTTTAAAAGTATAAACCGGTCGAGCCTTGGATGGTTTTTTTGTTTTACTTGGTGAGGGAGACATGTGACTGCTTCTCCTTGTCTTAAGTTTTATGACTTTGATTGGTTTATGTTATGATTCTTTCGTCTACTGGATTGCTGTTTGTAGACCAATTTAATATGTTGTCTATTTGTTGTTCCCTTGACGCATCAAATTTGCATTCACCCTATTCTTAATTTTATTCGGAAACCAAACTATATTGAACTTGCTTTCCCATAGAACTGTTATACTATAAAATCAAGTTTCTGACATACATGACTGCAAGAAACCCTTGTTGTGCTAGTTTCTTTCCTCGTTCCTTCTATAAAGCAACCAAGACTATTTCTATGCATCCAAGGAACCTCTTAGCAATGTCATTTTTGTCTAATTGAAACAAGTATGAGTTTCTCTTAAACCGTAGCTAATCAAATTGTTTCCTTTTATCTTTAGCAGTCTCATATCTCATAACAGAGAATATTAATATTACGAAAAAAGAGATGATAACCAGAAAGAACAAAAATGCTAAGCCAACGGAATGATAAATCTCACACGAAAACCTGTAAATGAGAAGCATACTAGCAGTCAAAATAGCTATATTTATGTTATAAACATCATGACGACAACTTTATTTCTTATGATAACTTGATGTTAATTTACAGAAAGAGAATACAAAGTGTATATAGAGCTTTTAGCTGACTTGGGGGAGCAAGGGATCGGAAAATCAGGTTTTTGACACATGAAAATTCATACGTCATCTAAAAGACACAGAGTATCAAACTTGTTAATGCTCCCAAACGTACCACGATATTGTTTTTGTTTTTTCTGAACAGAAGTACTACGATCTTGTTGCGGTTGAGCTTCCATATTAAACGTAAGATCCTCTACATGGTCTACAAAGGTGTAGCCGATTTGACAGGAAGAGATTCCAAGCACTGGATGGTTACCTTGGATTTCAACTCTTTGCAGAGTGTCCCTTTTGGGACTGATGTAGAACACATAAAACGGTTTATATGAATATGAATATCTCGTCGACAAAACAATTTCATCTGTAATTGTCACTCCAGCAACAAAAAAGTCGCAGTCAGAAGGACAATTATCTGAAAAAGCGTAGGCATATTCATGTTTTAACCACTCTTGTTTGTCCATATCCTCTAGAAGCCACAACTCAAAGGTACCCCTTCCACCAAAGCTAGTGTAATGACGCTGCCAACTAATCACACCTAATGTACCCTTATAGTTTATCAATCGTGTAGTCCAATCAATAGTAAATCCTGGTTGGATAAACTTGAATTTTTCAGATCTAACCTCAAAGCAAATTATTTCATAAGAGACTCCTTTTTGACCCACAAAATATAAAACCCCATTGATGCATATCCCATCTGAAAACATATGATCGTATAATGGACATTGGATCTTCCTCCACCTCATTTCTCCAGTTCCTAATGTCAAAATATTATGATCATCAGCCAGAGATGTATAATCAACCATGGACAATACCTTAAATATCTTGTCAATCGGATCAAACCCTAAAAAGCTTGTAAAGCCCATTCGCACTTCAGGTAAGAACCCATACTTTCCCGTGCTAGGGTTACATATCACATGCACTCTATCCTCAAGATTATTCTTTGAGATCGAAGTACTACTGAAACAGAACAAACCAGAGGCACGACCACAAAAATGTAGCTGCATGTCTTCAGGTAACTTCAACTGAAAATCGGCGGTTAATACAAGAGACGACGAATTATTACTATGAGGGTGAGGCGACGAGAAGAAGAAGCACTCGTTGTCTCCTAATCCTCTGAAGGTGAATAAGAGACGTGGACGAGCCAAAGACCTGGTTAAGAACAACTCGGTGAAATATGGACGGTGAAGCATGGAACACCATAGCTTCGACACACAACGGAACCTTCTGATTGACTTCGCAGGTAATCTAGAGAGTATCTCCTCAATGAGATCAATCGGGAATGAATTCATGATGAGAGAGAGAGAGATGAATACAAATTTACAAACACCATACCTATATATATTGGAATGTGAATTTGAGATGATTTTGAAGTTTTATTAAAATTCCCTGTTATTTATCTAATGCTTTTAATTTTTTTTTTTCAAATCATTTGTTATTAAACATATAATTTATGTAAAATTATTAAAAGCCATTTGTAATCTTCTGTTATTTAATTAACAGTTTGTAAAATTTATATCAAATCTATTGTTATTCAAAACCAAACAGCATTGTAAAAGAAAATTTTATAAAAATGATTTTAGAAGATTTTGTTTTTTATTTTTAGTTAAAAATAGTCACTATATAATAACACCTTTCTGGAGAGACTTCAAAATTAAATATTTGTAGATTCTGAATCATATTAGAAAAATTCGATCTTCTTGGTCTCTTCAATGAGGAATTGAAAGGAGAAGATTAGAAAAATCAAGATTTTGTTAGACTCCCATTCATCATTTATAAAGTTTTTCATTTCTTCTTTCCCACCAGGACAATGTCACCTGCAGAAGCCGATGGAGTATTGCGAGATCTTTTAGCAAAAACGGAGAAGAAGCAGCATGAGAGAGAGGAGAGGCAAAGACAAGGACTGAATTGTTAAGACATTAATTGACCCCGAAGATGAAGAAGATTACTCCGGGATTGAGCCTTTTATCGAGAAGCTTAAGAAGCAGAACCTGAAAGATGATGGTGAGTTAAACCAGCGCGAGAAACTGTATGATTCCTATTATTACAAGAGATGGGGACGTCTTCCGTTTGGAATCTTTTGATATACAATGTCTTAGGGGATGGAGAAAGCCATCTTTATGGGACTGAAAGACCATTATTTTATATAAAAATGGTTTTAATAACTTCAACTTGTATTTCATTTCTGGCTATTTTGTTCATCACACTATTTCCTGTGATTTAACATGTGATTTAACAATTTACATTTGGCTGGGGTTCATGTCACTTCAGCCCCACAAAGAAGTAATGTGATCTTCAATATCCTTCATCTTGTAGGATGTGGACCAGTTATATATAAGGCTGGCTTCTAGATCTAGAGAAAGCTGATTATATGATACGTTTAACATTTCCTGGTACTTCTTAACCAACAATGCTATTGAATATTGATTGTCAATCAATTTAGGTAGGTTCCATTATCCAATATACCTTTTTACATGTGTTTCTGCTTTTGCTGTTATTGAAAACTTCCCTGGGCTATGCATATGAGATCTTGATGCAACAATGTTTACTTTGTTTTTTTTTTAACTCTTCTCCTTTATGCTTCAGAGTCATTTTTCTTATATTCTTTGTTTGCTTTTATTAGAAATAATCTCAACTGAGCAAATCTATTAGCAACTGCAGACACGTGTGACAAAAATGAGTATTTACTCTTGTCTTTGACACCTTGGAATACCAAGAAGAGAGTTTCCAGAATATTATTGGACAAACAGAACATGATTTCCGATGGTAACTTAAAATCAGTAGCAAAACCTATGACTTGGGAGGGAATCTAAACGTACCAAGCCATATCACGTTTCCACCATTGTAAGCTGTGTTAAAATGAGAACTTAAAAGCATGGTGATTGTCGTGACAGACTTCCTCATTCCGGGTCAGTACTTAGGTCTTTTAGAAGGGAGTTGAAAGCAGCATAAAAGAATCAATTACTCTTTCAAATGAACACCAAAAGACAGTCCTACCGAATGCTTTTCTTTTCTCTATAGGGATGATTCTTTATGCCTCAATACCATTGGCGAAAAAGAAAAGGGCAAAAACTTTCTAGATTCCTGCATCATTTTGAACATGATCACCTCAAAAGTTAACTTTGAAAAGACGTAAGGTCTCTCATTGTTTTTTGACCAAGTCACAAACATGAACGAGTAAAAACGGAGGAAGAAAGTGTGAATAAATATGAACAGAGAGATCTTAAAAACAAGAACTGCTTTTATTCAACTTTCTTGACTGCTTGTTACAATAAGAGAAGGTCTCCTTTTATACTAGGAAGGAGACACTTGTTAACCTAGTTACATA
>OVBI01003384.1:0-12826 GCA_900406495.1 Sisymbrium altissimum
ACCATCGTTTTTTCCAAAAAAAAAAAAAAAAAAAAAGCCATCGTTAAGTGAAAGCAAACACCAATAATTATAATAAGCCGCTTTTCATCGATCCACAACCATTTCTAAAAATATAAAAATATAAAACTATAACCATTGAATTCTATTAAGAAATCAACATAGTTTGTTCATCTATTTCTAAATATTCACTAGCCATTAAAGCAAAATTATAATACTATTGATAAGATAAAAGTTCATTCTATTGAAAATAAGTGAAAATAAGTAAAACTAAAATGATTTCCTATATAATCAGAAAATATTTTCATTTGCCACTATCGGACTTGTATTACTGCTTAACTTAGATAGTGTGAGAAATCTCTGAAGCAGATTGATCAAATTGTATTAGATTATATACCATATCTTTTTTGGTTGATTAATCTCAATCAAAAAATAAAAATTTTAATAGAAAAAAAAAATATAACTAAGCCAGTGTAGACATTGCCTAAAAAACGTAAAAACAAATATTATTCAGTTAGGTTTAGGAGAGTTAGCAACTTTTTATCTCTTTTCTCATATATATAAATCATAAAACCAATTAGAAATAAACTCAGTTATAATGTAAATACATTCATTATGCATATAAATATGGGTGAATCATCCAATCATAAAAATAAAATAAATAAAAACTCGAAAATAAATTGTTTTGGGATATTTATGACTAAAATGTTTTAAAAAATAAAAGTTAACCAAAATGTTTCATTAAATAGGTTAAATGACCTCTCTGTCCCTCCTTCCCAAAGTAACACACAAACTCTCTAATTAAAAACCCTTTTCGATCTCTCTTATTCGACGACGAACTCGAATCATCGAATCAAACCGTCAATTCAATCTAATCTTTGGCGACGAACTCTCTTCAATCAATCGTCGAACTCGAATCGAATCAAACCGGCCGTGATTCAGAGCACCGGCTGTGATAACTCCGTGATGCTGTCACGACGACAATAAAATCGAGAAGTTGACAGTTTTTAAGAAGGAAGATGGTGATGGCGACAGTTAGATCGGGGTGAGTTTTTTGAGATGGTTAGATCGTGGTCAAGTTTCTGAAAAGATACACATAAAATTGCTCACCTGTTTTGGGAATGGTAGGATAGTTATTAAATTGATTTAATAAATTGATTTAATGAAACATATTCTATTGTTCCTTAAATATTTTTGTCACCAAAACTTAAAACCGTAATATTATTGAAAATTGCCCAAAAATAAATTACATATACTATATTATGCAAGAAAAATAACTACTTGAAAAAACTTAGTCCTTGAAAAACAGAGTAAATATTTTGCAATAAAATCAAATTGTGAAACTTTAACTAGAAACATCATAAAGTTATTTAGATAGTCTAAGAAATTGGTGACAATCAAAAAAAAAAAAAAACGCGATAAATCATCAGTGTGAAATTTTGACTAAAAACATCATAAAGTTATCTAGATCGTCTAAGAAATTGGTGACAATCAGAAAAGAAAAAAATATCGCGATAAATCAACAATTGTGAACAATAAACTTTAGAATTTAACAATCTAGTTATCTCTTCTTAATAAATGTATTCTACATAACTCAAATCAGTATCTTCACCTCCTCTTTGTGCCTTCAGCCAAGTATATAATTCATCGAATCTAACATTTTATTTACTAGACATTACTTTCAGTACCAAAATTAAATTACAAATGGAAATGATAGGTAATCAGAAATAAATTGCCCAGACTCAATGCAATTCTTCAAACTGTACTAAATATTTTCTTCCCAATAAGAAATGATTTGCCTGCCTTTTGTCTTTTTTATCTTTCCTATCATCTATTACCTTTTGCGGTAGATTTACCTGTCGGATTGTTGGTGAAGGGAAAAAAGAATATTAACTTTTCTTGTATTACATTTCAAATACTTACATATTTACATAATATTACATATTAGATTGAACTCATAAATGAAAAACCTTGAAAAAAAAGAAAGACCATAACTCTTCCTGATATTACAAAAGCCGCAACAATTTGAACACTGTTTTGTTTTTTTCTTTGGAAAACTGAAAACTTGAGAATTTCATCTACCTTTTCCTTTTTTTTTTTTTTGGGTAGAATTCTCTAGTTAGGAAAAATCAGACACCACTTGTGACAACAACAATGACTCTAAAAACCAATTTCAGTCTAATCAAAAATCTAACTCTGGATAGTTCCAAGAATCTTGGAAACACGATCAGAAGGCTTAGGGCAAAACAGCTTCTTCAGCTCATCATACCTCTCAACATCAAACTCATAATGATTCATCAGCTTCTTCTGTTTAGCCTCGAACCTGCTTTGGTAAAAACCTTCAAAAGAAGGCTCTTTCGATGTCCTGAGGAAGAAAGCATACCCAGCCATAAAGTAAACGGACGTGACATAGAAACAGATTGGCTCCATCACATCCCACGAGAGTTCCCAAAACGTAAGCCTCATGAACCCCGCGGTCTGTAGGATCAAGTAACCAAGACCAGCCCAAAGCTCTCTCCGCACCAACGAGTGAGCTTTCACATCGATCACTGCCTTTTCTGCTTCGAGCTCTTTAAACTCAATCCTTCGTGGGTCATTGGGGTTATATTTCTTTGGCAATGGAAGCAATCCTTCAATCGATTTAGTAACCTGATCAAACACAAAGGACAAAACACAAAAACACAAAACGTCTCGGTAAAACAAAACCTCCACCACCTTCTTTGGGACACATAATTAGCACTCAAAACACACACACATAACAATCTAATGATCAAATCAACTAATCCATCCCAAAAAGAAAAAACAACTTCTGGTTAAGATCTTGAACACTATTGACTAGAGAACACTAGTCTCTCCACATAAAACACATCCCATGATCTTAGTCTATCAATGTTTGTTTCATTATCCTAATATCCCCAATAACCTGTTAGCAAACAACCGATCAAGAAATGGTTTGTTCCACAACTCTCTCTCTCTCTCTCTCTCTTTGGAAATATTATCTTAAGTTTTGGTATCAAGTCTTGACTCAATTTAACCTAACCTAATCCAAGAAATGGTTTTTTTTTTTGGGACGGAAAATAAAAAAGTTGTGGTCTCTGGTAGCGAAACTGTTGCTCTCTTTATCACCACCTCAAACTTGGGAACCTCCTACGTGAGACACTCTGGTTTAAACAGAGGTTTTTGATTTCTCCTGTTGAATTGGAACCAAAAGAAAGAGATACAACCGATGAAAATGGTATCAGTTTTCGGTATAGCTTCCAAATAAAAAAATCGAAGAAAAAAAACAATTTCGGAACCTAATTTTTTTTAAGAGAGTTTTTTTTCTCTCTCTATATTCTCTCCCAATCAATCAAAACCCGTTTGGAACAGAACTAATCTGTTTCAAACAGCTGCATAGACATTCATTTTTCCACGTGTAAAAAAAAATTAATTCAAAAATGTAAAAACAAAAGGAAAATGATTATTTTTTTAAGATTCGGACAGTAAGTACCTGATCTGGTCTTAAACAAACGGAATCTCCCAAAACGATGACGTTTGCTGAATCATCCAACATCTTAGCAATCTTAGATCCATGATCTGGATCTGAAGACGCTTCACCACAAACGCTAACAAACTCCTTATACGTCATCCAGCTTTTCCCCGTCTCTCTTAGCTTACTCTTCACCATCTCCATCTGCGCCGCTCTTAGAAGCTTCTTCGTATCCTCCACCGTCAAACTCGCCGTCTCCTTCTCCATCTCCGTCTCCATCACGGGAGGTGCAAGACCGTCTAAACGGATTCTGTCTTTGCTTCCATCGATCTCACGTAGCTTCTCCATCAAGCTTTCTCCCACAGGCATCTGCATGATCTCGGGACGTATCATGGTGGAGTTGTGAAGGAACCTCCTCGAGATCATCGAATCTCCTGGCTCCGGTGCGATCTTGGTCTCCACCGTTTCTTTAGGGACTCTGGTTCGTACGGATAACGAAGAGGAGGAGATACGACAATTCATTAGACTCTGGGAGGCGACATTTGTGTTGCTGAAGAGACGCTTTGATAAAAGCTTCCTCATCGCCATTTGATGATGAAAACAATCTTTGTTTCTCCCTCAAGAAATTTAGAGAGAGAGAGAGAAGAGAGAGAAATAACAAAAAGAAAATAAAATAAATGTTTTTTAACAAAATAGTATGAATGAAATATGAACAGAGGGGACTCAAAAGGGTTTATATAGGAAGGTTCTATTTTTCTGTTTCTTAAAATTGTTTTTTAAAAACATTAAAAGGACTCGTACACGTCAGCGTATATCAGAACGTACACGAGATATTCATTATTATACCAAAGTACTTGTAATACATTACACAAACTTTTCCCGAATATTCGTTTTTCGAAACTCTTCTTCCTTTTCTCGCGAGAAATGTGGAGACTTTGATTGTTTATAGCCGTACACGTGTTAGGTTAGTAGTGTAGATAGCTTGCGGTGGTACTATATCCGTCCGATCTATTCATTTTCCCAATGAAATTAATAATTGTTTTTTTTTTTTAATAAGAACCTAAAATTTGTTCGCAACGGCAACAGAGCAGAAGAAGTAGGGAAACCTAAAAGTCTTTTACGTGTACGCGAACGTGGCTCCACGTAATTTTCTTGTTTTTTTAATTCGTTTTACTTTTTTAACTAATTTACTAGATTTTTTTCTTTTCGTTAAAGCTAATTTTACTAGATTAAGCTATTTGTTTTGATACTCTTTATCTTTTCATAGAATATATCTATATATACTTTTGATAAAATCTCTTAAAACAAAATTTCAGTTTTAATTTTATTAGTTTAATCTAATAAGTTAACGAACATTATGTTATAATTTTAATATATTAATCATTATGTGTAAATAGTGTAAAACGGAACGAGTCTAGTAATGAACTGGCAACGTAATTATTTTGATTAGTTTAATTTAATAACTAGTTACTTATATAGCTGTCTTAATAAATAATATGTTAATATTTTAATTACAATGTGTGAAAAAATCATACTATAAAACAAAAGTTCTATAGAAATCGCAGAGTAATTATTTTACTTATTGAGGCAAAAAAAAACAATGTTGATTTCATACCCGAAAAGGGATGATAAAACCATTTTTCATAATCATTATAAATAAATATGACGAACAATAATGTGGTTTCCGGCCAAATTCCAATGGTTGAGGAACATGCGATATAAGATAGAATATGCGAACAAGTGGAACAGATAGACAACTGGGTTAATAAAATAAAATTTACTTGATGACAAAGTTATAAATAATTAGATGAACGTATAAGTAATGTAATCAAAGAAAATAACATGCTATCATATCAATAAATAAATGATATCATATCAAATCATGCAAAAATAACATACTATCAAAGAAAATAACATGCTATTGTATAAAACACTTGAATTTTGACCTTTTATAGTTTTAATTATATAACACACGTAAATCAAAAATTATTTATTTGCGATTTTTTCGTTACATTATTCTTGCTGACAAACTTCAAAACTAGGCTACATAGTGCATATATTTATTTCTTTTTTTTTTGTTGCAAAAAGAGAGATACACTATACGATTGAAATTCGGCGTACAATGCTTATACTTTTGGTATTAGATCTCAAGCTTTAAAAAGTCCCAAAGTTGGGGTGCTATTCCCAACCTAGTGAAAGCTGAAGAGAATAGCAATTTGGTAAAACTATAAGAGCATTAGCAAGTCACGAACTGACACGTGGATAATACTACCGCCACCAGCTACGAACTTATTGGAGGTGACAAGCGAAGTCCACAAATTAGTTTGGCAAAAAGAAAGAAAAATCTATATGTACTCCCTCGGTTTCAAATGGTAGGATGTTTCAGATGAAAGTGCAGAAATTAAATAACTAAAATATCAAATAAATACGTATTCTTACCAATTACTAGTATGAAATATAAATATATATTTATTTAAAATAAAATCTGACGGCTATAATAGCAATAAAATCTGCACAGAAGAAGGAGTATTACATAAGCAAATGGTTTGAGATATGTAACCAAATTAATTAAATAGATATGGCCAATTATGACTAACAAGGAGTAATTAATTCAATGTTATCGGCATTGACTTTTGCCTGATGGCTACTGCTGATGCCAGCAAATGGCATTTGCTAATTGAATAATTAGAGACCCATTTAATGCTGATCTGAATAATAATGATACGATTACAAATGCATTCTTGTAGTATTATGCAACTGGTGGTACTCACCAGTCATCAACTAGATAGGGACTCCGCAAACGTTCATTTTCTTTATAAAGATATGGATGTTTATTATTCTGAAAAATTGTTAGAAAACACTCGGTATATGTTGGTTTTATCTCAAAGGAAATTGAATAATATTTAAAATTCTTCATATTTGAATTGAAATAATAAATATTTATTTATTTTGAACATTATTTTTGTTTCTTTTGTCAATCTAAAACTGTTTGGACTGTTTTTAGTAGTTTCTATGATTAATTTTTGTTTTGTTTATCGTTTTTCATTGTTTCGTCTTACTCATAATAAATCAAACGACGATTTTGGCAAAGTAGTTTTTATCTTCAGTTTTAGCTAATCAATAGTATTTGGTGCTTTTCACCCTTGTTTCGTTTCAGTTTGGGATATGTTTCAATGGTGGAATAACGACGTGATTTGGTTTCAGAATTTTCAGTTTTACTTTGTGCATTTACCTCCATTTGGTCAACTTTTTTACTTGGTGGCTGTTGTGCAATTGCCAAAGAGACCATTCTCTTTTTTTTTTTTATCTTGATTTACAATTTAATTTTGTGAAACGATGTGTTTTTCTTGGAAAGTTTAAAAGTTGTTTTTTTCGTCAGTGTCATTTTGACCTTATTTCTTCCGCAAACAAAATTTTCATTTGTGTGAACATGTTTTGGGATGGCGCTAGGTTGAATGGTCCTTGTCCTCTAAGGTTTGAGTTCTCTATTCTACTGTTCTTTACAGAAATTATAGGTTGATTGGATTAAATTTGTGTTGTGATTTTATCGGATTGGTATGAAAGTTAAGTAAAAGATTCAATTTTTCCTTATTCTTGATTTCTATCTGAGCCCTCTATTATCTGATTTATTGTTATATTAATGATCTGTTTGGTTTGGTTTATGATGCATTCAAAATTCATTATTTATTAAGATTGTGCTTTATGTTGTGTTAATTTTTAAAAATATTTATCATTGATTTTTATGTCTATATTTTTAGGAAAGATTTATGTTTTTTCGGTCTATTAGATAATTCACCATTATTTAATTTAAATATTATAATAATGATTTTACAAACGAAAAAATCATAAAAAATACAAACTCTTTAAAATAACTATATAAATTTTAAAATTTTAAATTGAAATAAAACAAATACAAGCTCCTTCAGCAACAAGCATAAACTTTTTAGCACTTTGTTTCACTAGTATGTATTAAAAATCATGATAAACACCAAAAAATTATTCAAATATAAAAATACAGATATTTCTCTTTCAGGAAAATGAATAAAGAAAAAACTGAACAACTAGTACAGAAGTAGAGAAAATCCAACAATATTCATCAAAATTTACATTTTATAGGGAGAATGAATTTTATCCATGGGAAATTTTTTTAAAAATCTGTAGAAAAGAAAGAAAAAAATATAAAATAGAAAGATTTAGACAAAGCCACAATAAAAAATCCAAAATTACAAGCTACATTTGATTGAAATTAAAAATTACAAGAAGAAGAAACATTTTTTTTCTCTCATATAAAGGTATAGAGGTGATAAAAAGAGAGAATCTTTTAACAAAAGGCTCAAAGTTATTTATTATTTTTATAAGTAGGGCTTAAAGTTATTACACTATTTTAATATGGGGATTTTATGAAATAACAAAAAAAGTCAAAATTATAAAGTTAGGACATCTACAACCCAAACAATAAATTGATGTTGAAAATACATCAAATTTGATATTTTTATGTTCTATTTTTTTTTCATCTCCAACCATAAACACAAAATTTCACACTAAAAAAAATATTATCTGTTATTATGTTAATGGATTATAAATGCTACTTTAAAAAGATTTTAATAAATATTAATTATTTATATAACTGATTAATTATAAGTAAAATATAAAATTATAATCAGTAAAGAAAAATATTAATTATGTAATGTTATATTTTCAAAATTTTAACTAATTAATTATAGAACTAATTAATTATTTATTTTAGTTATGTAATTTTATATTTCCAGTGTTTAATTAATTTTTATTAGTTATAGATTTTTTACTCATAATTAATATGATTATTAGTATATCTTTTCAAATTAATATTCTATATTAATTACAATGAAAATGTTATACTATCAAAAATAAACTGATAATTATTTTAAAGCAATAATTTTATCATATTAATAAAGTATAATCAATTGATATATAATTATTTATATATATTTTAAAATAAAAGAAAGAATAATTTTTTTTTTTTGATATTTTGTGAATATTATCATACTAAATATGGTACAACAATGTTCACAAGACTCCAAAAATCAATTTTTGCGATTATATTTACCATCTAGTTAAAGAGAGAAAAATGCCAAATATAATAATATAACGCGTCTCAATTGAATTTTCTTTTATATAGTAAAAAAAAGAGATAAAAAAAATAAATAAGAAGAAAAAAAGAAAATTGATTAATATTTAAATAAAATCTTTTTGGGGGGGGTTATTCTATCTAATTTCTTTTTTACTATTGTTAGTTTTTTTATAATATTAATCCCGTTTATTCCGTTTATTATGACTTTTGTATGGTGTTTATTCTCTATATAACAAAGGAAACTTCAAATTTATTTATCTTCATCGGTTTACTCTCGATTATATCTCGATTATATATATATATTCCTAATTTTCGATAGAAGATAGTGTCAGAAGAGCATATTCTTACGAAACAATACGACAAATTATTAAAAAATCTACCAAAATAAAGGGGACAATGGGCATATCCCTTTGCTCGAATATCAACATCGTGAACAGTGATCGATTCTACGTTTTTAATTTTCAAAGGAGGCAAGGAGCTCACTGCATTTGTTTTGAATATCGAATTGTAAAACGAGTTATATGGATAACAGAATCAAACATTATCAGAAGGAAAAACACTGTACAGTATATCAAAAGATAACATATGAAATAAACGACATTATTCAGAGATTTTCACATTGCTTGTTTCATCACCTTGAGACACGGAAATTCTAAAACGGATGGATGCAATTAACCATAAATTATACACCATTATATTTTATCTTATCAAATAAAAATGGGAACATATTTAAGACATTTCAAAGACAGCATATTGGATTATCTATCGGTTGTTAAAATCTAAAGTACGAAACTACGAATATTCGTGTCGAATTATTTTGAGTTGTTTGAAGAAGCTTGGTGGGTAAACTTTTTAACACCGATGCTAAAAGTAATACTTTGATGATATGAAAGTTTTGGGTTGGTGGCAAAAAGATAACTTTGATGATATAGGTTTTGTAAAACAATCATAAATGGTGATAATTGATAATAACATTCCACAATAATTCCTGTCAATGTCAGTACAATACAAATCCAATCAGACTGTTTCAACCAAAACAAAAATAATGTACCACTAAGAATTTGCTAGACTGTGAATCAGTCTTACGAAGATTAATAATCTGATTAGCCAAAGTAAACATCATCATCAACACGTTGGACATCATAATAAGATCTATAAAAGGTTTTTCAACCTTTTCTTGTTATCCTTCTGACAATAAGTTAAATTAACATCTTTAACCATAACACAAGGACAACAATCTCAAACAATTCCATCTTACATGATCATCTACTTATCTAAGGGTAAATATTCAGATATCTGTTGGAATTTGGGTCGGGTTTTCTAATCGAATTTTAAATCTGAAACCCTAGGTTAGAATTACCTAATCTTAAGCCTCATTCCATCCAAGGATCAAAGTCAGGTTTTTTGGATCATGTTTCGGTGTCTAAGTAGTTTTTTTTTTTTTTAACGCTGAAAAAAAAAAAAAAAAAAAACCCCCNCCGACAAGGACATTACACACAGAGTTTTCGGTGTCTAAGTAGTTTTGTCCAGCCAAACAGAGTTTTGTTTTCTTTTTAGTTAACTTTTACAATCAAGTTTCGACACACTGTCTGAAATTCATTGTTTTTATCTTTTGTCGTCCAATTTTATTAGAAACCCGACAAGGACATTACACACAGATATTCGAAGCCCACCAACCCTACCATTACAAATTAAGCCGAAAACCATTAAAGCCCATAAGTACAAATGAGATAATGATCAACAACATGAACTCGTGTTAAGCCTAGGGTCAATGGAAAAGGACGCCACGGACAACTTCCCGACGAGGAGCTCCCCGATGTCGAAGGTACAAACGAGATTCATAAAACTTCGAGTATCACCTTTAAACTCGTTTGTACCTTCGAAGGTCCAAAGGGTCATCTCTAAGACTCTTAACACATGACCCATTACCCTTAGGACGTACGGTACCAATTGTAGAAGCAGGAGTCTTCCAACCACCATCACCGGATCTTGGCCTCAACCTCAAGCAAGAGGAAGATCCAATTCTGCAGAGGAGAGAAGACATATAAACACAAAAGATAAAAGACTTAGCAGAAGAAAAACTAATCTGTAGACAAGTTGAGATCTCTCTCTCTCTCTCAAAGATACAAGAGATAGAAGAGAGAGAGAGAGAGAGAGAGAGAGAGAGAGAGAGAGAGAGAGAGAGGTGCCATTTGCTTTGTTACATTAGTTGTCTGAAACTCAAGCTACAATATCGTCAATGTTTTGACTGAACATGATAACACAAATGGCTTTGACTTTTTCCAAAAAGTCACATATTTGGAAGACCTGTGAATCACTCAAGACGTTCTGTGTAGTATATTAAGCACACAACCGTTCTGTCAAACTGTCTTTAGATTGGATACTGAAACAAGACCTAGTTAGGCATTGATCAAAAAAAAAAAATTCTCTTGTCAAAATTGTGTTGTGTGTTTTAGGGTATCTATTAAAAGAAACGAAGAGCAGTCCAATTTTCAGCAGACTGAAGTGAGATGCCATGTTATCTATTACAAAATAGCAGACAAAACCACTTCCTCTTTTTTAGTTTTTTTTTTTATTGAAAGATATTGCATTTTAAAAATAACAAGATAGTACACATAACATGAACGTGACAAAAGGAGTGAAGTTGTGCTGTAAACAAAGCTTATAAGGATCGATTATTGCTCGGAACTAAACCGGTTACTTACCATGTTCAAGCAAACCGGATCCCTTGAATTTCTCTTCCATCAAATCATCGATTCGAGCTGCCATCTCCGGAGTCAGATAGTTGTGCCAATCACCAACCTTCCCCTTTCTGAAATACGAGCTATTCGGAAAAGCACTAGGGCGGTCCTCTCGGTCTTTCTCCCCTTTGTTGGCTTCAAGGTTCTTCAACGTCTCGAAACTGCAAAGATTCACAAGTTTCTCAACAACCCCTTCCTTCTCTTCCTCAGGTGTGAATCCATAACTCATAAACTCAGCTAATCTCTTCACACACGGCAAAGGATCAGCTCTCACCGTCTCATACGTGAGGAACAAGATCTGCTCTGGATTCTTTTGGTAAGCTTTCCAATACGACATGACATGATCTAGATAAGGACCATAGCAAGAAAGACCCCGACAGAACATATCAAAGCACTCCTCAAGATTGTTGAGAGGGGCATTTTCTACCTTTTGCTTGGTGAGGTAAAACCACGCGGAGATGAAAGTGTCCTTTGGGTCTCTCCATATGTAAACCATCTTACAACCCGATTTCAAAAACGATTCGGGTAATAATCCGTGCGGGAGATGAGTTGCAAATAGAGTGTTCACCTTGTCTTTGAGACCACTAACCTCAGGGAAGAAAGGGAACTCGATCTCAATGAAAGGAACAAGCTCGTGAGGGTTACGGTTTAGGAGAGGGCTTGAGGAATCGTTGAAGCGAAACCGATTGGCTATGGAGAAAGTGAGGGCTTTGAGCCAAGTGGTACCTGTCTTTGGGTGGCTACAAATGAGGAAGTCAATGGGTCGCGCTTGGAAAAAATCTTGAGCGTGGAGGCAACCTTCAAGGAAAGGCTGTATCAACCAGTGATCACCGTACTTAATCAGGTCATTATTAGGTCTCCAGTTTTTCTCGTGAGGAAGCGTGGCGATAAGGTCTTGGTATCGTTCCTGATTCTTCTTGAAGTCCGTTTACTTTGTCTCGGTGTCCTCGCGGTTTGATAAGGTCGTGTCGGTTTTGGTTGATATTCCATTGGAGATAGGGGATGAGGATTTGAGGACTTGTGCTGTGTTGTGTTCTGTAGGAAATGATGATGGTCTGGTATGTGTTTGGACTTATGTTGTGTTGCCTAGCTAAGTGTTTACCAACTTGTATTATAAATAGAGCAAATATATATATTTTTTTTTATAACTTTTTATCAATTGATTGAAATATTAAGTATCTTTTTAACTTTTATACAATGTATTTGGTGAGCACGTGATTTAAATTTTATTTGTCGTTATTTTTAAAAATCCTCAATTCTCTTTTTTTTTTTTTAATTTTTTCCCCTTCTCCGATAAAAATTTCTTCTCTTCTACAAATATCTTCATTTTAATTAAAAGAAAAAAAAAATATCTAACTTAGAAAAAGACTGAAGGTTACTTAAAAAAAAAACAAAATCCTATCAAACTTTGTCTCAACTCCCACGTAAAACTCTAGTCCGTCTTTTCAGATTATTTCCTATAATCAATGTTTTTAAAACCGGACCGGAAGCCAAACCGGATAACTATTT
>OVBI01003385.1:0-12825 GCA_900406495.1 Sisymbrium altissimum
ATATATATATATATATATATATATATATATATATCTGTGAAAAATGACTAAATTAATAGTAGAGGTGGGTACATAGTAGTTATCCTATATTTTATTTATCTTTCTGATATGTTTTGCTTTGGCCGCATCAAAATGTTTTTGAACCTTCAATACTCTATAACTAATTGGATATGAGTTAAAAGTCTGATACTTAGTCATATATTGGATCAGTTTCGTAAAATTATAAATAACAATACAAAAGAAAAAGTATAAAAATAATTCAAAATTTAACCAAAACACTATATTATTTTTAATTACCCTTAATTTCCTAAACTTTAGTATAATTATTATAATATTAAAATAAATGATTTTTTTTTTTATTATGAACGAACACTAATTTTTAGTATTTGAAAATATCTGGATTCAATCAAAATAGACAAAATATACAAAAATCTAACAATATTTTTCTCAGCCCTAAGTTAGGGTTAAAATAGAAAGTTCAATAAACTTATATTAAAGCTCCAATCAAACCATTAACGATTTACAATTTTCTCAGGACTTATTGGTGTGAAATAGGCATTTTCCCTTATTTTTGTGATTGATTTGTTGTTACAAACTCATAATCTCTCATATGAGATCAGTAAGTCCACTTGGGTATAACTAACCTAATTTTTTATAAAAAAAATTGAAGTTAAATCATCCCAGACAATTAATTTGTTTTGACTAAATGTAAATATATTAAGGATTAAAGTAAAGGTAACAAATATTTTGTGCTAAAATATAAAATTCGATAAATTTAAATTAAAGTTATTGTAAAAAATTAGTGATTTACTAGTTTTATTATACTTTTCCGTATAAAATATATATTTTACTTCTTTTCATAATTTACAGCTTATTTATGATTTATCAAATAAAAATTTATTAAAGATGAAACCAAATCTAGCAAATATATTTCTCAGCTCTAGGGCTGAAGCATAAAATTCTTTAAACTTATATTAACTCTTCCATCAAATAACCAACAAGTTATGTTTGTTCATGGCTTTTCTCTATCAATTAGTTTTTTCCACTTCTTTTTTATTATTATTTTTTTAATAACTAACCTAAAAATTGGGTACAACTAAACTAAAAATATTTTTAAAAAATTGAAGCTAAATCACCCCAAACGATTAATTTTTTTTTTGATCGAGTGTAAATATATTAAGGATTGAAGTAAAACTAACAAATATTATTTGCTAAAATATAAAATTCAATAAATTTAACTTATGTAAGAAAATTAGTGATTTTACTAGTTTTCTTATGTTTCTCTGTGTGAAATATATATTTTGACTTTTTATTTCATAATTTACAACTTATTTATGATTTATCGAATAAAAATTGAGTACAGACGAAACCAAATCTAACAAATATATTTCTCAGCCCTAGGGCTGAAGCATAAAATTCTTTAAACTTATATTAAATCTTCCATCAAATAACCAGTGAATTATGTTTTCCCACGACTTTTCTCTATCAATTAGTTTTTTTCACTTATTTTGTTTTTCTTTTTTAATAACTTGTTTAATGTTAATAACTCATAATCTTTCATATGATTCAGAGTTTACTAAATCTAATTGATTGTATTTTACTACATATTGGAAATTTGGATGTAACAAGAATTAATAATTGACCAATCAGCCAAGTCTTATTGTAATCGTATCCTAGATGTAATATAATTTTTCACATTTATTTTGTCTTTAATGAGAATATATATCTTGTGAAAAATAATATTACCAAAAAAAAAATCATTATTATTATATGGATATAAAATGAGTCTTTTTAACCAGATTTGTTTGCATATAGGGTATTCTTACTGATTTTTTCTTCTTTTTATTTATGGTTTTCACTTTTTTAATAATTGGTTTAAAGTCAAAATCTTATAATTTATTATATGCTTTCAGAGTTTACTACGTTTGACTGGTTATAGCCGAATTAAAAAAAAAAAAATATTTGGTTAGAGTTGAATAACTCAAAAGAGTTATTATTTTGAAAGATTATTTTAGGTATCCAGATTTCCAACATGTAAATTAATCAAAAGTTGACCAATCAGCTAATTATAATTGTAATCTTATCCTAGATGCAATATAGCATCGCACATTAATTTTGTTTTTGATAAGAATATACATCTTGTACAAATCAATCTTACCAAAGAAGATAATATATCACTATTACTATTTGGGTCTAAAATAAGTTTGTTTTGACCATATTTGTTAGCATTTAAGACACTTTTACTGTTTTTATTTATGATTTTAAACTTATCATATATTCTCAAGATAATATAAACAACATGTTCTCTCAATCTTCAGAATATCATCCCTCATGTCTTTCATCTTCATACCTCATTCAGAGCTATGAATTCTCTTAACTTCAATGAGTAATTAGAAGCAGATGTATGATTCATCAACAGGTTTGTATTCAGATTGATCTTATCTTTTGCTTTCTTATATTTTCAGTACATAAACCAATTTTTATATAATTTCAAGGAGGATGACAATGAGAAAATATAGATCGCTTAAATCAAAACTTTCAGAAGTAGTGAAGATATGGCAAAATCAGTGAAAGGTGAGATTGTAATATTATAAACTGAATCTTGTCCAATTTTTTCTGAATTGGGTAAATAGCTTAAAACTTTACTAAATGTGTGAAATTGTGAATACATGTTTCACACTTTAAAACGTATACCTCAAAATGATCAAAAACATGATAAACCATCTTTCTTATTAGAAGTTGAAGAATATATTTCATGTAATTAATTTTATATATTGCTTATCCAAATTTTGGTTTCACTTGTCTAAGTTTTAAAGTATATTCAATTTTTTTAAGAAAATGTTTAGATGTATGAAGGATTTCACCAAATATGATATCGAGCCCCAATCAAATCAGCTCCATAGGTTTTTATTTCGGTTAAAATTTATCGATTTGTTATGTAAGAAAGTAATATTGCTGCTACAAAGTTTTATTTTTCTAAAATTTCAATATTTAATTTTATATTGTGGTACAATTTCATGTTTTATTAATTATTTAGATATATCATGAAAAGATTTTTGTTACATAAAATTATTATTCTTTTAAATTGAGTGGTGTTTTTATTTTTACTATTGTTTCATGTTTCAATGATCATTTTCATATATCATGATATCACATTGGATAAAAAAGACTATATTTATTTTAAATATTCAGTTTTCAAGTTTATATAATTGTTGTTTTTACTACATTTCATGTGTAATTAATCGTTTTTACTATATCATGAAAAGATATTTTGCTACAAGAGATTATATTTATTTTAAAGTTTCTTCTTCCTTTTATCTAGTGGTGTTTTCGACTACTAATTCGTTGATGATTTTGATATATCATAAAATCATGTTGTTGCTAGATGAGAGTATATTGGTTTTAAAGTTTCAATAGTTAAGTCTAATGATCTACGTTTTACTACCATGTTATATTTCATCAATCAATTTTTATATATAATATTTCATCAATTTTTACTTTATGACAAATATTTCATGTTTAATTTGTCATTTTTGATATGTTTTGAAATGACATAAATGTGAAAAACTTATGGTAAAAAACGGACAATCGAAGATTTACCATTGAAGCTCATAATGGGTTTTTTTTGGTTTTGATGTTTGAATAGGGTACTACACTCTTTAGCTGAAGTACTTAATTCATCGGTGTCAATATGTCAAAGACCACAATATCTATGCAGTTAAATCTTTATAGAAGAAAACTGGTTGCTACTATTTTGTTTCTTCTTTTACTGATGAGGTATTCTTGGAATATTTTTAAAATATTTTTTTTAAGATTAAAAATTCATTACTTTGCATGTTTATATGTTTTTAGGATAATTATGATAGTTTCACTAATGAAAATAATAAGAGATCTGGTTATTTGTTTATTTTCCTATTTATGACTATATTTTGATAATTTTATTCTTGATGCGTTAGGTTTATTTTATTTATTTCTAAAGTATAAGTAAGATTGAGTTTGTTGTGGTAAATAAATGTTCTCATGTTATATAGTAAACAATTAGTAGAAAAGAAAAAATGTAGCTTCTTGAATGGTACTTCCTATATATATAGATTAACAAATCCAATATGAGAAATTAGTCCATTAAATATATATATACATATATATATATACATATATATATGTATATAGCTTTTTACCTTTTTATTTTTTCACGCACAATCTTACCAAAAATAGTTATATAATTAGAAACTATTGAGATTGTTTTGTGCTTCTTGACATGTATGTATAGTTTAGCTTGTTTGATTTAATATAAGGGAGCTTATGCTTTCTTAAGAGATTGGTTTTAAAAAGTGTATATGTGTGCTATTGTGAAAGGCACACCAAGGTGATGTCTTCCTCCCCAGAACATCTCAGACACGCCAATATACAAAAAAAATCTTCATTTTTATATGATTTAGCTGGAAAAACTAAGGTAAAAGAAGTCTTTTAACCGTTGCTTACTTAGTCATCATATATATAACGGTTAGAAACCCTAATTGGAGAATTAAACTTATCTCTATTTTTCTTCTCCCCTTTGAGTCATGATTAATAGATCTGATGAAGATATAGCCTTCAGTTTTTTTTTGGTAGTTTTTAGTTATAAAATTTAGAAAATCTATTTTTTTACACATTCAGAATTTTATAAAATTAGAAACTAACTTTTTGAGGTTTTCAATCTTTCAACCCAAAATAAAAAACCGTAATAATTTCAACTAAATATTTGTAATATGTCTCCTTTAAAAAACATTTCTTACAAATAATGTAATGTTTTCTTATCAAATATTATAGTCTATATTTTTATTGGTATTACTGCAAATATAAGAGCCAAACAAGAAAATTTCTACATTTTTTACAATTGGTTATGTATTATTTATAAAATATTTACAGTGAATGTTTTCTTAGAAAATTTTTCATTCATAAACTTATGTGTTTTTTAATTAATTATTTATAAAAAATATTGAAAAATAAATATAAAACTTGCTTTATAAGTCAGATTTGTATTTTTAGAGCATTAAGTTTTTTTGACTAGGACAAAATGAATATGATGTTAACTCATTTAACGGATTTGTTAACCAGCATTAATTCATCGTTACCATATTATGTTAGTTACAAAGATACATTTATTCAAAATTCATGTTTTAAATGGTTTCAATTTGAAAATTCATGATTTAAATTATCTCAATTTGAAAGTTCGTGCTTTAAATGACATTTTTTGCAAAACTAATATGACTTCGTTTTATGACTAATGGAGGATGGTAACAATGAATTAATGTCAGTTAATAGTTTTGTTAAATGACTTAATGTCATACTCATTTTGGCCTAGTCAAGAAAACTTAATTCTTTAAAACTATTGTCAACAAAATTTCATACTTTAAATGGTTTACATCAAAGTTTATGTTTTAAATTGCCATAATTTGAAAGTTCATGCGTTTTATGAGATTTTCCCCGTTTTGTATTACCTAAAATATTTCGTGAGGTTTCTCAAAAAAAAGAAAAAATCAAATTTATTATTAACTTATAAGTTTTTAAACACATAAATAAAAATTAATTTATATATATATATATATAGATAACATATTTAGTAAATTAATTCAAGTTTTTAATAAAATTAGAACCGACACCAAAAATCAAAATATAAAAACCAAACCACTTTTAAAACTACTAAAACTTAAGGTATAAATATCTTTGTTTGATGGTAATAATTTTTATAATATGCATTAGACATCAAGCTCGAATTTAGGCAAACATAATCAAATTTTAAATATGAGATAAATCAGGCCCACTTCTTTTTCCTGTGAACTAATCCTGATAAACCAAAATATATCAGTTCAACGACATTCTTAGGTTGATCATTTGTAAGAGTAACACCTGAATACTCATATATAAAAGCACTAGCTAAAATTAAATCCACTACCTGACATCCTAACTGGTTTTCTTTGGCCAGAAACATTCCATCATATTCCTCAACCCCCATTTCACTAAACAGCTCTTGCAACCAAAATCACATTTGCATGAAACTAGTGCTGCACTAAAAAATCATAGACTTCTCTCTCAACAGATTTCCGATAGTGTCTTAAGGAATCTCACTGCCATTCTTTCTTGTGCATATACAACCATCAATTCAAAAATATCTACAATTGCAGCTCTAAAGTCGACATCGGTGACATATTTTTTTTTACCATCAGGAGTTGTGCATGATAGCCTTACACTACAAGTTACAAACCAAAATTGACTATTAAATGCTAATTATAGTCCAAATCGCGAGCCTATAGCAATCAGCATCATCGTCTCATGTAGCTATGAGGATAATGAAAACACATAAGATGTTCTAATTTATTCATGCCACAGTAGTCAGAATAAGTCCCAGTGGCAGTGTCAAACACCAAAATATAGAAAGTAAAAATCTAGCAATGTAGTAAAGTATGCATTATGGTTTGAGCTATGAGTTGTACATAGATTTAAGTACAACAACAACAAAATTGCAAATGTATATATATCTATGACGGGTTATACATGATTGTAGAGTAATATAGTACATATTTGATATAGGTAGTGTCGGATTCAGTGCATTTAAGTTCAAACTTGTTCAAATCCAAGGACAACCCGAGATGGATAGTGACAGAATGAAGCTTGCAAAATCACTTAGAATTATACCTTTAGATTTAAGGCCTGATGGATATATAAACTTTGACATTTCAGGCATGATAGAAAATTTGGCAACGTAATCATAGTTCACAATCGAGTGATCAAGATTAATGTCATTATATATAAATACTGAGACCGTCTCCATCTTGTCAGAGATTTCAAAGCTTATATACCCATCAGGCCTAACATCTAATGGTCTACTTCTAAGTGTTCTTGCAAGCTTCATTCTCGCACTATCCATCTCGCGTTATCCATGGATTCTACCAAGTTTGAACTTAAGTACACCAAATTTTGATTTCCATATATTAAGTATGTTTTCTACAATCTTGTATAACCCATCATACATGTATATGTTGGCGCTTATGTTGTTTTTGTACTCAAATCCATGTATAACCCGTACCTCAAAACCAAATGCATGCTTTGCTCCTTTGTTAGATTTCCACCATCTAACTTCTGGTGCTGACACTGTTGGTGGGACCTGTTCTGACCACTTGTGGCGTAAAAAGAATCAGAACATCTCTTGTGTCTTAAATCATCTTTGGAATCACCTGAGACGATGATGCTGGTTTCTATAGGCTCACCATTGGGACTCTGGTTATATTTTTAATGGTCGATTCCGACTTGTAACTGGTGGTATAAGCTTAGCATGCACAACTCTAGATGGTAAAAGAACATGTCATTGATCTTAACCCTATGGCTGCGTGTGTACATACCCATGCACTGATGATTATATATCTGAAAAGAAAAATGGTGATGAGCTTCCTTCCTTATGACACTAATGGAACTCTGTTAAGAGGGAAATTTATAGATTTTTTAGTGCAGATTTGCATTCAAATGTGGTTTTGGTTGTAAGAACCGTGTAATGCAAAGGGGGACTGAGGAACATGATAGAAGTATTCCGATCAAAGGAAACCTCCTGTGAATTTCTATGGTATAGTTTCAAACTATTTAAAACAGTTGTCTGTTCCAGAGGATAAGGTTCTTGGTCTTGTGCGTCTCATAGAGAACTGGTCAATGCCTTCGGCGATATACCTATCCAAGAGTGAGAACAGGCTTCCCACTCGTGTCTGTGTCATGTCTGTTGTAATTGTTGCTATACGGATGCTTTATAACATCAATGGTTTCGGTATGTGGGAACGGAGTTTAGGAGGTTTGGTTTCTGAGGAGTCTGATGATGATGAGGAGGTTTAAGAGATGAAACCGGTTGATGAGGAGTTACCAGATGTCACGGAAGCAACTGAGTTTGATACTGAAGAGCTTCTGAAGAACCTTGAAACAAAGTATTACGAGATTGTTGCTGAAACCGCTGGTGAAGTCCCTTTACCGACCTATGATAATGTTCGTCTCTCTAGATTCTAATAGCCTTCATGAATGTCGTTTTGTATCGCAGAAGATGAGAAGGATATTTTGTCATATTTATCGCACAGGAAAAACGAGCTCTTTGCTGGTTTAGAAGCAGCATCAACTGATGACACATACAGAACTGTTGATAAACTGTGGAATAGTTACCAGAAGTAAGACGAGGTACTTAATGTTTCAAATTCTGCTAATGGAATATGTGAAAATTAGTTTTTATAAACCATCTCTTTCACACGCGTTTTGTAGGAATCTGAACGTGTTGGGACTCCACCAAAGAGAAGAAGAGACACTCCTTGTAGTAGTTCTGCAAGAAAAAGAGAAACAGGGTCAATGGACTCTGATGAGCTATCTTTGGAATGTTCTCCATCACCAGATCATGATGATCAAGAAGAGAGATCAAATGAGAGAGCGATGAGCAGACTAATAAGAGACATGGGGGAGAATTTTTTCGTTTACATACCTCCTCGTGTGAAGGTAAAGAGACAAGGGTATATTCAATATGTGAGGAAGAAAGAAGATGGAGCATTGGTATATGTGGTTCACGCTGACTACTACATTCTTTTGCATGTTTGTGCTCGTGTCGCTGAGATTGATTGTAGGAATATGCATAGAGGTGTGATGAGCTTTGAGAGAAAGTTAGCTTGGATTGAGAAAATGATTGATAAGGTTTTGCATTTAACTCCACCTTCTATGAAATGCAAGCACTGTGATGATGGTGAGAACATTGCTGCAGGGTGCAGAGGATCAAGATGATGATTTGGTGTTGTCTTAGTCTAAAAAATCTGATTAATGAATCTGTTTTTCTCTTTCTGTTGACTGTTTATTCTTTTTATTGTTGTAAACAATCCTCTATCAAAATTCAAAAGCTCTTTTCTGTGAAACTCTTTCATTTTATTTTTTAGGACAATTCTTTAAAATGATACTAAATAAAGTTTTTTGTTCTCAAGATAGCATCACAAATATTATTTTCTCAATATAGCACAAATATCTGAATTTTTCTTTTTAAAAAAGCATTTCAATTGTTCCTTTTGGCTAAAAAATCTCCAAACTTATTATTATTATTTTTTTCCAGTTCAAATCTCCGAATTTTGGGTGATATAATTACATAAGGAAAACTTATTAACTTAACTAACGATATAGTCCAAACAAGTCACAATACAAATGCAGTCAAAAATCTTGAAACTTTTCTTCTTGAAGAACCAAGGTAAGAGTGATTTATAATATGCTAAAACAAGTGGTCTTATAATTGTTTGTTACATCGATGTTCAGTATGTTACTCAATCCGTTGATCCACCATACATATATCAAAAAGACTAATCAGGAAAACTACTTACTAGAAGGCAGCAAGGATTTTTTGAAGTAAACTTAGGTGGCGTATTGGCCACTGTTGTAGGAGAACTCTTCCAGTTCTCAAATGAACGATAGCGCCTGATTAGCAAAATGCAATTCAAAAATATTAAACCCATAATTTCAGTAACAGAAAAACTGCAGAATATTGATTCTATACCATAAACCAGACCTAGCCCATTATATGCGATGTTCTAGATTGCGATAAACATTACTTTGGTGGTTTGTCCAGGCATAGCAAATTAACAAAAAATCAGAGATAAATTGAGGAATATTCATGGATTTTTTTTTCTAGGTTTTAATGGAGTTATAGGTTTATAAACCATATATTTTATAATAATATAATACAAAAAATTGAGTTGGTTTATTATTTAAAATGTAGTTTTAAACTCACTTGTTTGAGTTCTAATCCCAAAAACACACATTTTGTTAATTTACAGTTTTGATTAATGAAAGATATGTTAATTATTTTGTTTTCATCATTTTCCCATGAAAATCTGAATCTAACCACTACTTCTATCAACTTATTCACCATTTTTACCATTTTAAAAAAAACTTATGGACTTAATAGAGAAACTCCAGCCACCAGATAATCTTTCCGATTAGACATAATTACCATGGTAAATCTCTTATCACCATTTTTGCAGTGGTCGAATCGGCCAATCACCTGAGTTTTCGAATATGGATTAATTTAAATAAGAAACGATAGTTAAGGTTTGGTGTAAAATGATTAGCGTACAAAACTAAACACTAAACCTAAGTTCAAAACTAAAATTTAAACCTAAACCCTAAACTAAAATATAAATTTCAATCCTTAAGACTAGACCCTTAACCATAAAATTTAAACCCCTAAACCCTAAAATCTAAATGCTAAATACTAATTGTCAAATCCTAGTAAACAGTAAACCCAAATTTATTAGTGTAATATATATTCAAACAAATTTCTGATAATCATTAAATTTTTATAAAAAATTTGGAAATATTTTCAAATTTTTAGAAAGTTTTATATGTTGATATAAACTTTTCAATGTTAATCTACATAAACACTATTTATCTTCTTCGTATGAACTGTTTTACACACCGTCATGTTTTATGTTAAAATAGATGGAAGCCACATGTCTTGCACCACACAAGATCCATCAGTCTCCTCTACATATTCCATCCCTTAATTTCCCATACCAACCATGAGATTTCCCAAATCAAATCTGTGTTTCTCGGAAAAACGAACAGTCCGACCACCACCTAGATAACTGACTGTGTAAACCTCTTTAAAATTAATCATCCGTACATGCACATGTACATATCTTTCTAAAATATGGGCAAAAAGTGAAAATAAATTTCCAGATGGTAAATCAGTATTTAGTAGCGACCATACTGTTAATTCTATATCAAGCATCTTCTTAATTCTAATACATTTTAACTTGTTTTATAATAATCAAATGAAAAATTGAATCCATGAAAGAGTAGATATACAATATTATTATTATTTACTTATTGTTCTCCAAATAGTTGCAATCCCACTTACTCTTGAAAATAGTATATATATATCTGTGAAAAATGATTAAGTTAATAGTGAAGACATGTACATAGCGGTTATCCTATATTTTAGTTATCTTTCTAATATATGTTGCTTTGACCGCATCAAAAAAGTTTGGAACCTTCTATGCTCTATAACTAATTGGATATAAGTTATAAATTTTATATTTAGTCGGATATTAAATCAGTTCCGTAAAATTATAAAATAACAATACAAAACAAAAAATATAAAAATAATTCAAAATTTAAAATTATATTATTTTTAATTATCCTTAGCTTCCCAAATTTGAGTATAATTATTATAATATTCAAATACAAATAATTTTTTTTATTCTGAATGAACACTAATGTTTCGTATTTGCAAATAGACAAAATATATAAAAATCTAACAATATTTTTCTCAGCCAAAAGTTAGGGTTAAGATATAAGCTCAGTAAACTTATATTAAAGCTCCAGTCAAACAATCAATGATTTACAATTTTCTTAGGGTTTATCAGTGCGAAATAGGCATTTTCCCTTATTTTTATGATTGAATTGAAGCTAAAAACTCATAATCTCTCATATGAGATCAGTAAATCGAATTGGTATAACTAACCTAAAAAGAATTTTACAGACTTGAAGTTAAATAACACCAAATGATTAATTTATTTTGATCGAATGTAATATATAGAGGATTGAAGTAAAACTAACAAATATTTTGTGTTAAAATAGAAAATTCAATAGATTTAAATTAAAGATGTTGTAAAATTATTAGTGATTTACTAGTTTTCTTATGCTTCTCAGTGTGAAATATTTTTACATTTAGTTTCATAATTTACACTTTATTTATGATTTATCGAATAAAAATTGATTAAAGATGAAAGAAAATCTAACAAATCGATTTCTTAGCCCCAGGGCTCAAGCATAAAATTCTTTAAATTTATATTACATATTCCATCAAATAACCAACGAGTTATGTTTGTTCAGTACTTTCCTCTATCAATAAGTTTTTTCCACTTCTTTTTCTTCTTTTTAATAACCAACCTAAAAATATATATTTTTTTTAAATTGAAGTTAAATCACCACGAACGATTAATTTGTTTTGATCGAATGTAAATATTTTAAGGATTGGAGTAAAGCTAACAAATATTTTGTGCTAAAATATAAAATTCAATAAATTTAAAATAAAGCTGTTATAGAAAAATTAGTGATTTACTAGTTTTCTTATGCTTCTTCATGTGAAATTTATATTTTTACTTCTTATTTCATAATTTAGAACTTATTTATAATTTATCGAATACAAATTGATTAAAGATGTAACCAAATCTAAAAATATATTTCTCAGCCCTAGGGCTGAAGCATAAATTTTTCATCAGATAACCCAATTATATTTGTTCTCTATCAATTAATGTTTTCCACTTCTTTTTTTATTCTTTTTAATAACTGGTTTAATGCTAAAAAACTCATAATTTTTCATATGATTCAGAGTTTACTAAGTATAATTGGTTATAGAATCATTATATCATATATTGGAAATCTGGATGTAACAAGAATCAAGAAATAACCAATCAGCCAAGTCTTATTGTAATCTTAGCCTAGATGTAATATAATTTATCATATTTATTTTATATGTAATGAGAACATATATCTTGTGCAAAATTCTATTACTAAAAAAAATTCCTATTATTATCTGCATATAAAATGAGTCTTTTTAACCAGATTTATTTGCATATAAGGCATTCTTACAGATTTTTTTCTTTCTTTTTATTTAAGGTTTTCACTTTCTTAATAATTGGTTTAAAGTTAAAATCTTATAATCTGTCATATGATATCAGAGTTTACTATGTTTGGCTGATTATAGCCAAATTAAAAGAANGAAATTAAAATAAACAAGATTTGGTCAGAGTTGAATAACTCAAAAGAGTTATTATTTTGAAA
>OVBI01003386.1:0-12807 GCA_900406495.1 Sisymbrium altissimum
TAAAATAGGTACAAAAGGTTATTTTAGCAATTTTAAAAGATATGCATTAGTATAGTAACTTTCCATTATTTTGACATCATTCTAGCAATTCTCCCTAAAATAACAACATTAATCCAACAATATTAATCTGCTTTTTTTTCTTCTTAATTAGCTTTTATGATCATAAATTACATTCATATTAAGGATATGCCTAAAATGTATTATAACCAACATCAATAACTCTATCGTCATTTCAGAATAAATGTAATGTCACATAACAAATAAATCTGTCATCACTTTCAAATTACTTCCTGAAACCGAAAAAATCAAAAATTAAAAATCTACAATCACGTGTACGACCAACAATAAGTCTATCATCATTCCAGAATAAATTTACTGTCACATTCAAATAAATCTACCATAACATAAATATAACTCTATCAAAATAAATCTATCACAATGTAAAAATAAGTCTATCTATGACACAATAAAACCACTATTAAGTCTATCACCATATAATAATAAATCTACTACTACATTCAAATAAGTCTACCATGCAATACGTTTTGGTTTTTCATTAGTGGCATAATTGTAATTGTTTCATCTTCTTCGTTCTAGGGTTTTCAACCTGCAACCAGCCGCCGCCGTCTATTTTTATCACATAATAAGTCTACCATCACTCTTAATTAAACCTACCACTACATAAATACCGGAATAGTCAATATATTCATCGGATTCGTCAATATGGTCGCCGGAATCTTTAATCTGTTCGCCGGAACCTACAAACATGTGAAAACCCGATAAGTTTTTACAAGGTTTCAATTTTTTTTCAATAAATTCAAAACAACTCCAATAACAATTTTATCTCTTTTCATCTTCCTTCTTTTTCTTCCTTATTTCGTGAATTCAAAACCCTAGCCACCGGAACCTGCAAAATTAGTCGCAAGTTAAAATTTCAAAACCAAAAGAAAAAAAAAACGAGAGAAGATGTGGAGAGAAGATGTGGAGAGAAGAAGAGAAAATAAAAAGAAGATTTTTTTTATAATTTATTTTTTTAGTGGCAAACTTGTAATATAAAAGATACATAAGATTTTATATGTCTTTTAACATTTTTCCCCATATCTAAAGACTCTTTTAACAAATCATAAACTTTTTGAGACTCGTTAAGCAATTATCTCTTAAAATTATTTAAACTGTAAATGAAGCCCAAAAAGTCATTCACAATATAAAACACTCAAATTAATAAAATAGAAAAGTTGATTTCGCCAGATTTTAAAACGACGGGGTTTCAATTTACAATATTCCAGACTAAAATCAAACAACTCATCGGCGCAAACGCAAGCAAACGCTCATCTTCAACCTCCCAATCTCTAAGGTAAACTTCACGAGATTACAGTCATCGTCTTCTCGTCTCGATCAATGATTACTATGCTTTTATCTTCCGATTTCATCAGATCGATCGATAGTTTATCGATTTCCAAAATTTCCTAGAGATCTGGATGAAATCTGAATCCGTTCACAGTTTCTTTTCCGTTTCATGATTATATCTTATAGATCTGATCGTTACGTTTGGATTGGAAATCTAAATTTACTGATTTTACTGCTTTAGAGACTGGTGTTGAGGAAATGTAAGTCTAGTTATGGAGTCGTGTTGAAACCATAAGATCTAATCACTCTCTTCTTAGATCTTGGTGTATTCAGTGGTGATGATCTTCGTTTCGAAATTCTGAGATTAAACTGAGTAGTTATTTAGTTGTTGGTGTGTTTTCTAGTGGTTATATAACACTTGATTTTATCACTGTTTCAGGTTTATCTTGGTTCAACAACAATGTCAGGGGGTAATGTAAGTATATATCTCTTAGTTCATTGAATATTGTTTATATGGAAGAATTATATAGTTTGTTTGTATGTGTTTGCGTTGCTAGTTGCTACTGTGGAATCATGCTCGCCTGTATTCGTAATGTAACTAATTGTCTTGTCCTGCTTTATTCTTTGTATTCTGATGTGATGAAACTTTTAATAAAGTTTCCTTGAGCCATCACGCATGTTTGTGATGAAGTGCTTTGTTTGTCACTATGTTAAGATTGTATTCATTCTTGTTTCATACCACCATTGGTAATATGGAAGAATGATTAAGTATATCTCTTAGCTCATTGGATAAATTTTTATATAGAGGAATAATATAGTTTTTCTGTATGTGTTTGCGTTTCTAGTTGTCACCGGAATTATGCTCGCCTGTATTAATAATGCAATTAATAATTGATGAGAAACTTCTTGACTTGAGAAGGTATCATGCATCTTTTCTCTGTAAATAAACTCCTTTGCTTGTCTTTAAATCACTATGTTGAGATTGCTTTCCATTCTTGTTTCTTTTGTTTAGTGGTTAGTTTTGAAAAGCGTGATTCAAAGCCCCATAAGTAATCTGGAAGCATGATTAAGCTTTATTAGAGTCTTAGAAACATAAGTTCTGTTAGATTTCCGGAAACCTCTGTTTGCTGCTGAGATATTCCCAATTGCTTATGGATCTGTTTATGTGCTATTAATCTTCTCATCATTTGTTTGTTTGGATACAAAATAATTTGGATTCTTTCTGCTGGAGCTGTCTTTAGTCTTGTTTTTGTATATCGTTTTGGTGGTCAGGTTGAATTTGATTAAAGTTTGTTAAGTTTGTCAAACCATTTTAGGACTAGAGATAATATTTATTTCCCGCTTCTGCTTCTATCTTTATACTTACACCTGATTGTCCCATTTATAATGAACAGGATTCTTGTCCTTTGGTAAAGAACATTCTTCTTTTAGATTCTGAAGGAAAGCGTGTGGCTGTCAAGTATTATTCGGATGATTGGACAACTAATGCTGCCAAGTTAGCTTTTGAAAAATATGTTTTCTCGAAGACCTCTAAGACCAATGCTCGCACAGAAGGTAAGACCAAACTGAAATTTCCACACATGCACATTATTCATATGTGTAGTTCCTTGAATGTTCTATCATATATGAGTGTGAAACCTTCATATTTTATTCCCTTGTTGGCTACCTATAGGTTTTGTTGACTGCTGCATATATGCGTATTCTCTGTTTTAATTCTCTTGTAGGTGTATGTGATTTTCATTTTTGTGATGTTACTTTTTTGCAGCGGAGATTACACTCTTGGAGAATAATATTGTTGTCTATAAGTTTGCCCAGGACCTTCACTTCTTTGTCACAGGAGGTGAAGATGAAAACGAGCTCATCTTATCATCTGTTCTACAAGGCTTTTTTGATGCTGTTGCATTACTTCTGAGGTCTTTAGCTTGCCTTAACAAATGACTTGGATCTTTTCTTGGTCAGCGATAAATGCAATTAAACATTTAGCATCCTTCTTCCTTACAGGAACAATGTTGAAAAGATGGAAGCCCTTGAAAACTTGGATCTCATCTTTTTGTGCCTTGATGAGATGGTTGATCAGGGGTATGCTTCGATTCTATTCTACAATACTGTATTAACATTTTAGCCTTGTGCCATAGTTATCTACCAAGTCTTAAATAAGGGTGGGTACAGAGAAAAGATTCGTAGGGATTATGAGAACTTATTGTTCGATCATGACTAAAAAACTTCAGGCCGGGTAATAACGTGTACTTGTTAAGTCTGGTTAAGGACTATTGTATCTAGACAATGGGTGGTGCAGGGAAGTGTAGCTATTGCAAACTCAGTAACAGACCTTACATCGGCTGAAGGTTTTAAAAGACAGCTCATAGAATTCCTTGGGGCATTCTGGATTTGTTGATGGTTTTGGTTAGGGCATTGATTTAGAGACTTGTCTCGTTAAGGAAGTCTTTTCTATGGTGTCACTGGTGTGGTTCTTTGGCGAAATGAATAAAAAAGGAGTTAAATGGTGTGTTATATGTTCAGGATGGTATTGGAAACAGATGCCAATGTCATTGCGGGAAAAGTAGCAATGCAGAGCGCAGAAGCAAGTGGTTCACTCTCTGAACAGGTGTGATGCAATATGAATTACCTTTGAGCAAAGCGATAGTCTTCATAGCGATTATGCATTTAACAACTTTTGTGATTTTTGAATTGTAGACATTAACTCAAGCTTTGGCAACGGCGCGGGAGCACCTAGCAAGAAGTCTTTTAACATGACTTTCATCGTGGGAGCGAAATGGTTTGTTCAATCATGAGCCCTACGTAACCATACCTGAAATGGTTGCTGTTCATTAGAAATCAATGCCTATTTACTTATCTTATGACTATGATTCTATTTCTTTACAAATCGTTTACGTTTTTTTTTTTTTTTTCCTTCTGGAATTTAGAACTATTATTCTTCTTGTTGGCTATCAATACCTTCGTAGGATACTATTCTTGAGAAATTATCTTTTAAAGTTGAGGATGAACATATACGCACGAGTGATTGCTAAATTATGCTATCGTCAATTGAATACATGAAATGTTAGAGATCTGCATACGAAAAAGCGGCTTTTTTTTTTTTTTTTTTTTTTTTTTTAATTTTNTCAGCCATTAATCAAAGCAACTTTCATCCATTAATGAAAGAAAGGGCTTCCTTCAAAAAGAAGCCAATCTGGAACCACATTACAAATATGTATGCAAAAACTACCTCGTTCTCTTGCGGTTCGTGCACGAAAATCCACTCGGACATTATTACAATGAGGAACATAAGAAATACCAAAAGAATTAAACATGTTCTTACGGATAGTAAATTCTTCCAACAAAGACGTAAAGACCGGCCAAAGCCAACACTCATACCAGTTGTGCACAATCTGTCTCAAAAATCACAGTTTGATAACCCCGCTCAATCAAGCAGTCCATTGCCCACAATAATGCTTCCAGTTCTGACTGTAAAGGTGATAAACATTTCGCTACTCCTTTTAAGCCCAAGAGCCGAGTTCCATCATCATCATATAGAATCCACCCAAGTCCACTCACGTGTTCCTCCTCATGCCAAGAGCCATCAATTTGGCACACCAAACCACCTAATGGGAAGTCGATGTTTGTACCAGTAAGGGGTACACACTCTTCCTCGTCCTCACTTTCTACACTCTGAGCTAAACGCCATTCCTCAGCTTTTTGGATAGCCTTTTGAAGAGTATCTTGTGGCCCCCAAGATTTTCCATTGAAAACAAAGTCATTTCTATCCTTCCAAATATACCAAATAATCCATGGGAAGAATTCAAAATGCTTTTCATCTATCCTCAATTCCTTCAGTCGCCAGAACAAATAATCAACGTTCACAAAGATAGATTGACTCGGGAAAGAACCCGGAAATGAAGGGACAGTTGATAGTGCCCAGGTTTGGAGGGCTGGCGGACAGTCAAAAAGCAGATGATTTATCGTTTCCTCGGTCGCACCACATCTTGGGCATCTACTGTCATTTCCTATATGTCGATCTGCCAAGCGTTGATATGTAGCTACACACCCCGAAAGAGCTTGCCAAACAAAGTGCTTAATCTCTGGGGGGGGGGGGGNAGCAATTTAACACTAGGTTCTGAGAAAACCTGCTGGTGACTTTTCATAACAGTAGAGGCTATTGCATAACCCGATTTAACTGTATATGCACCCGACTTTGTATAAAACCAGGCAAAACCATCCAACCTAAAAGTTTTACTCGGCCTCATCCCCGTTATCAAGATAACGTCAGCCAGATCAAACAACTCACACAGCATATCCATCTTCCATTCTCCTGACTCAGCATCAATCAGATGATTCACATAAAGCCCATCATACTCATTCCCATCCCTGCTCCTTGCCGGCCTAGCTGGTATAGTAGGGATCCATGGATCACACCATACACTTGTGTTAAATCCTGAGCCAATCGTCCGCCGAATGCCAGCCCGAAGTAGTGATCTTGCGGCGATAATACTTCGCCACCCATATGATGGAGAGTAAACTCTGCGCTCCTCCAGTGGAGATGAGTGCCGAAAATATCTGCCTTTGAGAACACGAGCTAAGAGAGAAGAGGGATACCGAAGAAGCCTCCACAGTTGCTTTCCCAGCAAAGCATTATTAAAATCTTCCAAATCCCTGAACCCCAAGCCACCCAAATTATGGGGAAGACATATTTTATCCCACGAGATCCAGTGTAGCCCCTTACTACCATTCTTGGTATTCCACCAGAAATTAGAAATCGCACTCCAAAGCTTATTACAAATCCCTTTAGGTAGGAGGAAACAGGACATCACATAGGTTGGCTTAGCTTGGGCAACAGATTTTATGAGGACTTCCTTTACTCCTTTGGAGAGGAATTTTGCCGACCAAGTGTTAATGCGAGTTTGGAGCCGGTCTTGAAGAAAAGCAAAGACCTGTTTTTTTGAACCGCATATCTTCTCAGGCAGCCGGAGGTACATCCCCATGCTTCCTTCTTTACTAATACCCAACTTCTGTTTTACCTCAGCCTTAACATCTCGGTCAACACCCTTTCCAAACAGAATGGACGATTTAGCTGGGTTGAGCTGTTGACCAGATGCCTCTCCGTAGCACTTCCAGATCTCTAATATCTCTGCACACTGCAGGACATCTGCTCGAATAAAAAATAGGCTATCGTCCGCGAATAACAAATGTGATACCCTTGGACTTGTTCGTGCCACCCTCAAACCACAAATTCTATTCTCTTGTTCTGCCCCTTGAATTTGTGAAATTAGAGCTTCCGTGCAAATAATGAACAAGAAAGGGGAGAGAGGATCCCCTTGTCGAAATCCCCGTGCCGGACTAATAGCGCCTTTGGCTTCCCCATTTAACAAAACTTGGTATAATACAGAACTCACACAAAACATAATCCATTTTACCCATTTTTCGCAAAAACCAAGCTTGTACATTAAAGCCTCCAGAAAACTCCATTCCACACGATCATAAGCCTTACTCATATCAGTTTTCACCGCCATAAAATCAGACTTACAACTTAGGTTTGTGCGCAGAGCATGGAAATTTTCCTGGGCAATCAAGATATTATCTGTAATCAACCTCCTAGCCACAAAGGCCGACTGTGTCTCAGAAATCAGAGTAGGGAGCACCCGTTTAAGGCGATTACACAAGACCTTCGAGATAATCTTGTACACCATGTTACACAAACTAATTGGCCGAAACTCAGACATTTCTTTTGGCCTATCTGTTTTCGGTATGAGACAAATGTTTGTTTGATTTAGACGCGGGTCGAATTCACCATGTCTGAAGAAATCCAAAACCATCTCAGTCAAATCTTTCCGAACGGTTGGCCAAAATCTTTGATAAAAGAGCGCTGTCATTCCATCTGGACCTGGAGCCTTTCCAGGGTTCATGTCAAAAAGTGCTGCCTTGATTTCTTGCTCCGAGGGGTCTCTCGTTAAAGAATCATTCATCTCTCCTGTAACTCGAAAAAGCGACTCTAATTGTTGTTCTTTTAAATAGAAAATATATAATATTGGGCTATGTATATCGATTGGGCTTTGTTATAAACCGTGTATATCACGGATTAGGTTTAGAGAGAAACCACCAACTTGTTGTTCATGTATATAGCTTTTGTACATTACCTTTGAATACACAAGAAAACACATTCTCTTTATTTGACATGGTATCAAAGCTAAGATCCAAAACTTGTGGATACTGAAACTCTAGTTCTCAGCTTTCTTTTCTGATTTCTTTTCTCTTTTAGTTGTTCTCTTTGAGTTTAAGTTTTTCTTCTACTTGACCTCTTTTTTTCTTTTTTTAAAACAATCTTAATAATCTTTGATCATGACTAATGAGGGTGTTGTGATACCTCTGCTGTTACGCCATTTTCTTTATTCTCTTCGGACAATCTGTGTTACTAACTATAATGAATAGTCCTTGGAGATGTTGAATGCTTTTATTGCGAAGAAGAAAACAGGTTTTATTGATGGCTCGATTGTTAAACCTGTTACAGCTGGTGCTGATTTAGAGTCATGGACCGTTAACTCCATGGTTGTTGGTTGGTTGCGAATTTCTATTACCCCTCGAGTTCATTCCACAGTTTCTTTTATCACTAATGCTCACGACTTGTGGGAAAATTTGAAGAAGAGATTTTTGGTAGGCAACAAAGTTCGAGTTCATCATCTTCGAACTCAAATCTCTGCTTGCAGGCAAGAGATGGTGCTTCTGTAATTGATTATTAAGGAAAAATTGCAAAGATGTGGGATGAGTTATACATCTACAAACCCATTCCGGTCTGCACATGTGGTGCTTTAACAATTTTTGCTCAGGAACGCGAAGAAGAAAAAGTGCATCAGTTTGTCATGGGATTAGATGAATCTCGGTTTTCGAATGTGATTCATTTTATTATCGATGCTGATCCTTGTCCAGAATTATAACAAGTTTATTCCACAGCCATTCGTGAAGAACAACGCCTCGTCCAGACTCGTGAACAACAACAAGAAGCAGTTGGTTTTGTTAGGCATGATTCTCCGCAACCTGCTATCTCACGAGAAGATACAAGTGAACCTTCTACCAGGAACTCTAGAAACCGAGACTGTTTTCTTTGTTCTCACTGAGGACGTTCATGTCATGAAAAGGCTTTTTGTTGGCTTTTTGTTGATTGGTGGAAAAAAGGAAACGCAAGGCAAGGAGGTTGGGGAGCTGGTCGTGGTGGTTCAGTGTCCATGTCCGATCGTGGGCGTGCTATAGTCAATGTCGCACATGCAACCTCACCTAGCGCATCTAGGATGGGCTTGTTGCCGATCACTGGTTTTGTCTCTCTTCATAATGTTTTAGATGTTCCAGATCTCAATTGTTCTTTTATTTCCGTGTCTAAACTTTTAAAGCAAATTAAGAACTGCTGTGCAATGTTTACTGATACTATGTGTGTGGTATAGGACTGTTTCACGAGGATCCTGATTGGAGCCGGTGAAGAACGGGATGGAGTGTATTATCTCACTAACGTTGCATTGGTTCGAGCTCATAGAGTGGAAGCTGTTTCAGATCAAGCTTTGTGGCATCAACGGTTGGGACACCCGGCTTTTTCAGTGCTTTCTTCTTTACCCTTTGATGTTTTAAAATCTTCTAGCCTGGGATCTTGTGATGTTTTTTTTTGGGCTAAACAAACAAGAGAAGTTTTTCATGACAGTTCAAATAAATCGAAACAGTGTTTTGATTTGATTTATATTGATGTTTGGGGACCCTATCATGTGCCATCTAGTAGCGGTGCTACATATTTTTTTTGACGATTGTGGATGATTTCTCTCAATCAGTATGGATTCATTTTCTTTTGGCAAAATCCGAAGTTCGACAAGTGTTTCAAAACTTCCACGCTTACACAGAATGTCAGTTTGGTAAAAGAATCAAAATGGTACGTAGTGATAATGGTACAGAATTTATATGTTTGCGTTTATTGTTTTAGTCAATAAGGGATCATTCATCACACCTCCTGTGTTGGCACTCCTCAGCAAAACGTACGGGCAGAACACAAACATTGCCATCTCTTGAATGTTGCTCGATCGCTTCTTTTTCAAGCCAATTTACGAATCCGGTTTTGGGGTGGAGCAATTCTTACGGCTGCACATGTTATTAACCTTGCTCCTACCAGGTGTTGAATGGTCTCACACCACATGAAGTTCTCTTTGGCACAAAACCACCATATGATCACTTGCGTGTGTTTGGTTCATTGTGTTTAACCCATGTACGGTTGCCAGACAAAGAAAAATTTTGGTTCTCAGAGTTGTCGGTGTGTTTTTATGGGCTATCCCTTTGGCAAAAAGGGCTGGCATATTTATGATCTAGACACGGAGGAGTTTTTCATATCTCGGGACGTGGTATTTGAAGAACACATCTTTCCCTTTGAGAAGCTTTCTGCTTCTCCTGATATGATTGCTTTGCAAGATACAGTTTTTGATGAAGACTGGTCTCTTTCTACGTCTACACATGCCCGGGGGAGTTTGGCTTCTCCACCTGAACCTGCTAATGATAGTCCCAACATCATTACTATTCCTGCGGATCCGCCAGCTCCGAACGGTACTCCGCCTATGGTTCCCGATTCTGAGATTACCAACCAGTCCACTCCCGCTGTTCTCTCTGATAATGATGAGCCGGTTCTCGCTGATAGTGTTGCGCCTGTTTCATCTACCAAACTAGTTCCATTTTTGGAACGTGACCAACACCCGAGGAATCCTCCCAAACATCTTTCTGACTATTTTCTCTATAATGTCAATTGCATAGATAAAACACTCCCTGTTCTCACTGACTCTTCTCTCGCGTTCTCGTCTACTGTTCCAGGTAACACTCCGTATGTTCTTGAACATTACATATCTGACACTATTTTTTCTCCAGGCCACAAAGCGTTTTTCGCAGCGATTATCGCAGGTGTTGAACCTAAAAGCTACAAAGAAGTGTTAGAGGACAAAGTTTGGCGGGATGCGATGATCAGTGAAGTTAATGCTTTTGACATTAATCACACTTATAGTGTTGTCGATTTTCTTGAAGGAAAGGAATCCCTTGGAAATCAATGGGTGTTTAAAATCAAGTATCGAGATGATGGCTCAATCGAGCATCACAAAGCTCATTTGGTGGTACTTGGTAACCATCAAGTTGAGGGGGAGGATTTCACGGAAACGTGTGCTCCGGTAGCTAAGATGACCACCGTCAGGAGCCTGTTGAAGCTCATCTCTGTCAACAAGTGGGAAGTACATCAAATGGATGTTCACAACGCTTTTCTCCATGGTGATCTCGAGGAAAAAGTGTATATGAATTTTCCATTAGGTTTATGACATTCTGATCCCAACAAGGTTTGTCATCTTCAGAAGTCTTTGTATGGCCTTAAGCAAGCTCCACGTAGTTGGTTTGCAAAGCTTACAACCTCTTTGCGTGAGTATGGTTTCACACAATCATACTCGGATTACTCTCTTTTCATATATACTCGTGATGGTATCGAGATACAGGTACTTGTGTATGTTGATGATTTGCTGATTTGTGGAAATAACTCTGCTGCGTCATAAGTCTTCAAGGAATATTTGGGAACTTGTTTTCATATGAAAGATCTCGGCAAGCTTATAACACTACAAAAATGTGGGTATTAATAGAATTGGAAGATAGCGTTGTTTACAGTTCTGCTATTGTATACGGTGTTGGGATCAAAACCCACATTTCCGGAATTAACGACTAAAATATTAGAATATCGGAAAAGAGTTTCCATATTTAGATGTGAATTCGGCGAAAGTTCATTTCGAACAACTCTGTCGATAACATTGCGAAGAAAATAAGAAAAACTGTCTTTCGAGAGTTTTTCCGAGGAATCGATGAACTCGCAATTCATCAAACACAGGATGATCGGCTGGACGAAATAATACAGCCAGCTCGGTATCAAGACCTGCCAGTGATACCGAGTTGACTGACATCTTTCTATAACGTTCGGCTGATCATTCCATCTCTTGAACGATTCTTCCAGTAAACAGACGAAAGTTACGATTTTTCGAGTGAAAGGCAATCAACCCAGCTTGGAAAACAGCCAGCTCAGTGTTTTGGTAGCCAATCCTACCGAGCTGGTCAGCACACATGAGCTGGATGCATGTTTTGCCTAGCACTTGCCACAAAACGTCGATCTGATCAACACAGAGCAGTCAGGATATGTGTTCAATGATCGAGGTGTATCTTCCAAACCACAAGGCTTTTGAACATGAAACCACTTGGAAAAATGTTCTCAACTCAATTATGAATCACCCAGAAGAAGAATCAGATCAAACGAAGTTCATACGAGAAAGTTATGCCATCCACAAGTTGGGAGTTGCAGTCCAGCTCGGTATGGAAGCTTGGAGCAGTTGGCTGGGTGTTTCCTTCACCAATTCTACCGAGCTGGACGACATATGCCAGTCAGCTCGGTAAAATATACCATCCTGGCTACCGAGCTGGTCGACACCCTTCAGCATACTGAGCTGGACGCATCCCACGACTTATCGGAAGATCTTCTCTCATCCTGTATACCGAGGTGGACGACGCCATCGACCTGGAAGCAAGCCAGTTCAGCATTTTCTGCACCCATGCTACCGAGCTGGACGGTCAGCATGCTGAATGCTGTCCAGCTCGGTAGGAATTGCTGACCGAGCTGGCTGACACTTTTCGTTTCGTCTCGTTTCGCTTCTTTCTTCGTCTTCATGGCCTTTTCGTAAAACATACCGATGTTTTCGTAAATTTCTCGAAACATCACGATGTTTCGTCTATCAAACATACCGATGTTTTCGTAAAACCTTAGCATGAACAGTTTCTCGGAAAAATTTACCAAAACATTCAGACATGAACAGTGTTTCGGAAAAAAATTTCCACAAAAAAAACTTAACTTAAACAGTTTTTTCGGAAAGAATTTCTATGAGAAACTTAATTTAAACAGTTTTTCAGAAGAACCTTTATAGAAAAACTTAACTGAAACAGTTTTTTGGAAAAATCTCTTTGGAAAAACTTAACTCAAACAGTTTTTCGGAAAGACAATTCCAATCCTTATACGTGTTGCACTCTTTTCTTTTACTACGTTTTTTCCCAAAGGGTTTTTCTTAGTAAAAGGTTTTTAACGAGGCAACATCCCAAGCGTATCCTCACGACCGATTCCCACTTCACATACAAGACACTTAAGCTCCGAGTGTCCTTAAAACACGCTGACAACATCTAGCTTTCCTTCAACAGACAGGCTGGTCTCCTTCTCCACCTTGCGAACAGCTCAATAAATGCTTCAGTCTAATCTCAGCTCGGTAGAAAAACTCGCTCTGTCGCCAAGAAAGATCATACGAACTTTCAAAAATCGCAGAATCGAAGTTCCCGAGATGTGGGGATCAGAACATTTTAGCTCCTTAATCCCGTACCATACTTCTTAATCAGTGCGTCAAGATCATGCTCGATATTGACGTGCTGGGGGCTAAATGTTGGGGT
>OVBI01003387.1:0-12804 GCA_900406495.1 Sisymbrium altissimum
AAATCCATAACTCAGCTGTATCATAATTATACAACTCAGTCATATTGTAATCAGACTCCATAACTCAGCCATAATATAAAAAAGCCACCCAAAACTTTTATATTGGACAAGTTCTTGCATTATGTCCAACCTGAATAACTTTTTTTTGGACAATTTTTCTGAGTCTTAAAAAAACATGCAACTGTCAAGTGTTAGAGAGGTAAACTGGTGGAGTATCGTGCACCATTGTTTTCAAAGATTTATTCGAGAACATGTAGCTCAGCTGAATCTGATGGCTCGACTCCTTCAATCTGTAATCATCGAGTACTATCTTCAAAAGTTCGTCTAGTGTTGTTTCTCATCTATATGCATAACTCTATACCCACTACCGTCGGCGTTGAATACATATCTGTTTTTCTTGACTCAGTTACCAGAAACAATAATTAACAGATNAAAGGTAGATCAAGAAGAATAAGAACAAGGAGATAGATGACGATCTCTGATGAATGAAAGGTAGATCCAGAAGAACAAGAACAAGAGATAGAAAAGAACCATATTCCCATAATGGAAAGACAGAAAGACACGACCCATTATGACATGGCAAAAAAGAGCTGATGACATGGAAGATGACATGGAATATCGGTAACTCAGCCGCCAAACAACCCCGTGAATAGTATTTCAGTAATTAATCTTTTTCTTAAATCAGCCGTAGTAATATTAAGTCATTCGTATCGTTAAATAACCCATCCTCAAATGAATGGTATTCTAGTAATTAATCTTTCATCAATAAACCAGCCGTATTACGGCTGATTTTATTAAATTTTTGTAACTCAGTCGTATCTAACTCCATAACTCAGCCAGTCAAAGAACATAACTCAGTCGGAAAAAATAACTCAACCGTCTCTTATCTATAACTCAACCAAAATTTGGACAAATCACTCAGCCGTTGTATAAGTCAGCCGTAACTTGTGCTCGTAACTCAGCCATCATATCATATAACTCAGCCGTTTTATATAATAACCCAGCCGTTATCTCATAACTCAGCCTTATCTCATATCTCAGCCGGTACTGATGGCTGATTTATGATCGTAAGTTAACCGAACTCTCATAAGTCAAAGCAATTTTTATAACTCAGCCGTAACAAATGGCTGAGTTATGTTCCGTTATCTCGTAAGTCATCCGTGTTTTTTAAGTCAGCCACAACGTAACCATAACTCAGCCACAGTTTAAGCCGGCTGAGTTAATTAATACACGTCAGCGCTTTCCTACGTGGCGTAAGTTTTTTGCTTACGTGTCGATGGCTTTTTTGTAATTACGTTTTTTGTTACAACGTAACACAAGGGCACGCTGGGTATTAAAATGTATTAAAAGCAATCTAGTAATTTTCAAAAAGTTTTATATGATTTTAGTATTTTCACCTAAATTTCATGGCATTTAAGCCAACTTCCCTTATTTTTTTTACAACAGTTAATGTATGTTAAATTTGTATTTTGTCAAAAATGTTTGTATTTGTTGGTGAAAAACAGGTGGAGGACACTTGTTTCGCTAAATCGAATCCAAATTAGTTGCAGTCAGTAGCCTATTGTCAACTGGTATATGCTACTTCATGGTCCATATATTTTCTCGTTACATATTTCACACATGACCATGGAAATGAGAAAATAAATGCCAATTATGGAATTTGTGTGAAAGGTACATCATCTTGCATTTCCAGCAATGAGCATGATTTTTATGGAATACTAAGAGAGATTGTAGAACTCAATTATCATGGACCTGATGATTTGAAAGTTATGGTTTTCTTTTATGACTCGTATGATTCGACCAGTGGAAAAGGTACATGAATAAACAAAACGGGCATCATTGGTGTTAATGTCACAAAGAGCTACGGAAAATACGATCCTTTTATTTTAGCTTCACAAGCAGATCAAGTATTTTATGTGCCTTATCCAACTCGCAAAAGAGAGCAACAATAGGAAGCAGTGATTGTGATATAACCAAGAGGAAATGTTCTGCTTAATGGAAACTCAGATTTTACGGCAATGCAGTCTGAAGATGATTTTTCAGTGATTTATGTTGATTCTGTGCCAGTTAAGATGTTAACGAATCTATATGGTCAAGCTGAGCACCTTGATGATGAGAATGATACAGGTGAATCTGGATAAGATGATGAAGATGGAAATTCAGACATTGAGATGACAGATGAAGAATCTAATTGAACTCAGGAGCTGATTGTATTTTATTTTGATTTAAGATTTATGGTACTGTTTTATTTTGACTTACTATCTATGTTATTTTGATTTAAAACTTTGAAAGATATAGACGTGTTACTTAATTCTCTAACAAAGTATGAAGAGTTCACAAAGTGGTTGAAGAGCGAGAAGGAAGAAAACAAACCTGCAAAATCTTGATTAAGAGTGCACGATGTGTACTCTGGTAGTTTAAGCATCTAGATTAAACTAATGATTCCTCCTAACCATCAAGTTATATTTACAATTGATAAATACCTAATGATTCTTCCTAAACATCAACCTATATTTACTAACTTTCCTCACAACTAAATTATCATATAGTTCCACCTAGTTGTGTTAACATTTAAGCATGTGATAATCATGATTGAGTCATCAAGATGTTTTGTTCATGTTTGTGGCTTCGTGCCACCTGCAAAACCAAAAGATAATCATTTAAAGGGGATTACAAACACGATATAACGGTCTAAATAGATGATTCTCCAAGCTTCCTTTTGACATGAACTTATATACCAAGTATCTAAATTAACGAGTAGATTACCTCAGGCATCTTCGTGTAGAGTTCATCAGATAATTGGTCAATCGAAGTATTGACATCAACATCATATATATCCTCAGCTCTCATTACGATATAACCCGTTTTCTTCTGAATCTCTTCCTACACAGCCCAGAAACTACGTGAAGAAATAGACAGTCCTATGTCTATATTGGCAGCAAGTTAGAACTGTGACTCACAAAGGATCAGTGTCAGCTCCTGGCTGAAGCTGATGGATTAAACTAAACCAAGTATTGAAGTAATGGTCCATATCTTTCTCTCCTTCTCCTTTTGCTCCATCTAACCAAACTTCTTGAATCTCTCCATAACTAAACCCAAGATTCAATCTTTCAAAGTTGGGAACTTGAAATAAAAAACCGGCACCATATGAAAAATAGGAAGAAAACTTTGAGCATAACATTTAACCATAAAGAGATATCTAAGACCGTGAAAGGTTTGATCTTTGAGGATCCAAATAGCTTAAAAGTTGAGATTTTAGCTTGGAGTCAATGATTTTACTCTAACCCAAAAAAATCTAATTGAAGAACCAATGAGGAGAAAGAAAGTAAAGTTACTAGAATTATTAGCATGATGATTGTGGAAGCAGACGAGCATCTTCTTCGCTGTTTTTTGCTATCTCTCTTTTCTTAGATGACTGAGTCATCAAGCTGACTGGTGAGAGATGAATTCAAGGATCATCGGTGGAAAAGTTGTTTTGTTCTAGAAAGTTTCTTTATTATTTGTAGTTTTTGTTAAATTGTTTTTACCCACTCGTAGAGACAATAAAACGTGGCATTATCTACATATTTTGAATTTTTTTATTTTAAGAACGTGACATTATCTTTTTCTTTTGTTTAAAAAAAAAATAGTATACTACAGTTGTGTATAAATAATACAAGTCTTAAGTTGCCAATAACATTTTCTGATTCAATAGAATTTCATACATTCAAAGGAACCGAAGCTACAAATGTTGAAATATGAATAATAAGTTTAACTCAATGAGACTAATCACTATAGCGAGGTTTTTAGTTCAAAGAGTTTATGAGATCATTTGATATATCTTTGTTATCTGTAAATTCTCAATCAGTAACACCATCTCCGATCATAGCCATAGTCTTGTAGAGACGAATCTGAAAAGAACCAAGTATAATTGGTACATAATATTGTCTTCAACACGAGATATAAAACTTGAAAGGTAAGAAAAGTTTGATGAACCTTTCCAAATTTTAAACAGACTCTGGATTAAAGAGCAGCACAATGACTTAAAGCTAACTAGTGACTACACCTTGGAAACATAGCAAATCTAGAACGATGGCTATTAATATAACAACTAATTTTAATAAAAACACAAACCGTTATCAATATCTAACAAAACACAAACACAAACCGTCTTGTTAGCTTAAGCCGTTACAACCCAACAAGTAGCTAACATATTCCCGTAACCAAAAGATCACACTACTTCATACATGCACTTCTCCCCAGATTTGAAATCAGAACAAGCCTTAATGCTTAGATGATCTTGTCAATGCATCCACAAACGACTGATACATGTTAATACCAGTCCTTAGAGCTTATCGAATGATGGACCCAAAAACATTTTTAGGAATGTGCACTACAAACTCATCAGACTCCATTTCAGAGGATGCTTCTTTTTCCTCTTCGTCACTACTAGATAGCTCCTCAACAATCATTTTCTTCTTATAGACTTCAACCCGCTTTTTCTTAGACTTCAAAGTTGGCTTCCAACAGTTTTGCCTTTCTCATAAGCTGCAAGACGAGTAATCCTTCGAACTTTGGATGTCACAACTGGCTTCGTAGTGACTTTCCTATTAATATTGATTTTAGTTTCCAAAACATTGATGGTATCTGATACTGGTCATTTTCGTGATTACACACAAATCTTGAGATTCCGACAATTTGAAGATCAAAACAGATATAAGAGGTTAAACTTAGGACTTTTCGTTCCTCCAAGAGTTCTAATCTCCTTATAAATCAACCTTCCGAGATCAAAATGCAATCCTCTAACCATCTTATAAAGCAGTTTAACTCGATCTGGACGCAGAGTCATCGGATTCAAAGTAAGAATCCAGTTTGCGCACAGAAGCATATAGAGGTTAGAGATAGTTGTAGGGAGATCTCCTACTTTCATAAACCTTACCGACCCAAGCTGAGTTCGACTCCTACTAGATACAACAACACACATTTTATTCTTTTTTATTTTTTTTTTAACTAAAGCACACATTTTCTAATAAGATAATATGTTTTGAAAGTAGGTAGTGATACTTGTTCAAATCCCTTTTTGGTATAAGTTTTTATTGACCAAAAATATATATATTTCGTTAGCTTTTCATTTTTTTTAGTAAATTTTGATTTAAGTTGTTGATCAAGTAAAAGTTGAATAAATTCTCCTTAATTGGAGGAAATACAAACAATTGAATTTGATTTGCTTCATCACACCTATTTAAAGAACACTTTAACATTTATTTCACCATATCATTTTTCTTCAGTTTTGTTCTCTCTATATATCTTTCGAATTTATTGAACAATTGTTCATCTTTGTTATCTATCTTTGTTATCTCAAAAAAAAATTGTAAGTTTATTTTATTACTACTTGTTTATAAAAAAATTTTGTTATTAAAATAATTTCTAATAAATTATAACTGATGTAAAATGTTTTATATGTTTATAACATTTTTGTTTTTAGGAAAAATGAAGCTAAAACATATTGATTTGGAGAATATTCAAAGAAATGAAGAAATACATGATGTTCAGAAAACGAAAGATAAGAAAAAATTTCAACATATAATAGATCTAAACAAAATGTTTTTTTTATAGAGAAGACGGAGAATTTCATCGTGGCAATGGAGTTCTTCAAGATGAAAATGATTTTGAATTAAATAAGAAAAACATTTTTTGAAGATAAAGACATTCACAAGGATAAAGTAATTCAAGAAACGATAAAAGAAGTATGTACAATTTATTTTCCTTCTCTTTCTAAAGTTTAAATTATTTTTAACTTTTAATATGTTTTTGTTATTTTCTGTAAAAAAAATTAAAAAAAATAAATAAATCAATTAGTTAGCTCACAATTCATCACACCCACTCAATTTAGGGATTTCAATCCCACCACTTCTTCTTCGTCTTTCCTATAATTTCACATTTGGACCATGAATCCAATTCACACCATTTATTATTCTAATACTTAATCTTTGGAGCACCGTCGTGGAATCTTCGCGCACCAACATTATCCACATCCACAGAAGCCCTGCTACACTAAACAGAAGACTAAAAGAAAGAACACTATATTATTAAAATCAGCCTCCAATTTGTTTTTGCAGTCAGTGTAACAGGGCTTCTGTGGATGTGGATCATGTTGGTGCGTGATGTGGCGGTTCCACGGCGGTGCTCCAAAGATTGAGTATTAGAATAATAAATGGCGTGAATTGGATTCATGGTCCAAATGACGTGAATTGGATTCATATAGGGCATAGGTGAAATTACAGGGAATAGGAAAAAGAAGAAGAGGTGGTAGGATTGACGTCCCTAAATTAAATGGATGTAATAAATTGTGAGCTGATTAACTGATTTATTTTTATTACTTTTTATAGAAAATAGCAAAAACATATTAAAAAATTTTAAATAATTTAAACTGTAGAAAGAGAAGAAAAATAAGTTGTATATACTTCTTTTATAATTTCTTGAATTACTTTATCCTTGTGAATATTTTTTATCTTTTAAAAAATGTTAATTGTTATCTAATTCAAAATTATTTTCATCTTGAATAAATCCATTGCCATGATGAAATTATCCGTCTTTTTCATAAAAAACGTTTTATTTACATCTATTATATGTTCAATTTTTTTTTTCTTTTCTTCCGTTTTATGAACTTCATGTACTTCTTTCTTTCTTTGAACATTCTCCAAATCAATCAGTTTTAGCTTTATTTTTCCTTTAAAAAAAATAAAAAAGTTATAAACATTATAAAACTGTTTACATCAGTTATAATTTACTATAAATTATTTTAAAAACAAAAAAAAAAAACACTTTATAACATTACATAAATAACTACAAATAAAATAAACTTACAATTTTTTGAGATAACAAAAAAGGACAATTGATCAATAAATTAGAAAGATAAATGGAGAGAACAAAACTGAAGAAAAATGATATGGTGAAATAAATGTTAAAGTGTTCTTTAAATAGGTGTGATGAAGCAAATCAAATTCAATTGTTTGTATTTCCTCCAATTAAGGAGAATTTATTCACCTTTTACTTGATCAACAACTTAAATCAAAATTTGCTAAAAAAAATGAAAAGCTAACGAAATATATATTTTTTGGCCAATAAAAACTTATACCAAAAAGGGATTTGAACAAGTATCACTAATTACCTTCAAAACATATTATCTTTTTAGAAAATGTATGCTTTAGTTAAAAAAAAAAAAAAAAGAATAAAATGTGTGTTGTGGTATCTAGCAGGTGTCGAAGACTCAGCTTGGGTCGGTAAGGTTTATGTAAAGTGGATGGAAACCAGTTGGGCTATGTGCCTAATTCGGTAATGGTTAAATTCAAACTACACTTAAACGTAATTGGGCAGAGGTTCCTAGGACTTTTATGTTCGTAGCATATAGCTCGTTTTGATTTCTTTCTTATAAGTTCTTGTCCATCTATCACTACAAACAACATAACAAAAGCTTGTTAGAAGAAGAATAACGGAATCGACAATGGTAGCAACCCGATCTGTGCATGTCGAAAGAGAGCCGATTCGTCCATCAGATTCATCTGCTCAATCCGCTTCCCCACCTCCATCTGAGCATTCCACAGAGATTCTTGAAGATTTAGCTCAAGCTCCAAACATGGAGTTTCTGAAGGAACTTTGAAACGAGTTATAACATCTGTGGATCTCGGTAGTGCAAGAGAAAAGAGAACAAGATCAGTAGCCGCTGAAGCAGATGGTGCTCAATATGATGCTATCTTGGTTCAGTTGTCGCCTCAAGTCGCATCAAGGAGGATGAATGTTTTTGATGGAAGAGAATTCATATTGGAGAAATTGGTAAAGTTTTGCAGTGGGATCGAGACCGATTTCAAGAAGATGCTTCTTCGACATCACTTGAAGACAGCGGTTTCATATCTTCCCAAATTCGTTCCGGATGTGGTTATGGAGTTCTATGCTAGTCTCCCTTAAGAGAAGAATCGAGATAAGAGTCTATAACTCTGTATTTGAGGCGAACTCTATGAGCCAAGTCCACAGAAGATAAATGAGGTGATTAGGTTAGACAATTTAAGTGAAGCAAAATTTTTTGAGGATTATGGCTTACCATTAGATGAGGTGGACATGGTGTTGTCAGCTAGAAAAACCAGTGATTATCGTGCTTTGAAAGCAGAAGATTTCCTTACAACTATCTCTTACCTTTCTATGATTATGTGCGCAAACTAGATTCCTACTTTGAATCTGATGACTCTGCATCCAGATCGAGTTAAGCTGCTTTATAAGATGGTTATTGGATTGCATTTTGATCTCGGGAGGTTGATTTATAAGGAGATCAGAACTCTTGGAGGAAAGAAGAGTCATAAGTTTAACCTCTTATATCCGTGTTTGATCTTCAAATTGTTGGAATCTCAGGGATTTGTGTGTAATGCCGAAGACGACAAGTATCAGGTACCATCCAGGTTTTTGGAAACTAAAATCAATATTAATAGGGAAGTCACTACGAAGCCAGTTGTGACATCTCAGGTTTGAAGGACTACTCGTCTGGCAGCTTCTGAGAAAGGCAAAGCTGTTGCCTCTCCAATGAATAGGAAGCCAACTCTGAAGTCTAAGAAAAAGCGGATTGAAATCTCTAAGAAGAAAGTGATTGTTGAGGAGCTATCCAGTAGTGACGAAGAGGAAGAAGAAGAATCTGCTGAAATGGAGTTTGATGAGTTTGTAGTGTACATTCCTAAAAATGTTTCTGGATCCATCATTCGACAAGCTCTAAAGACTAGTATTAACACGTTTTAATCGTTTGTGGATGATTTTGCAAGATCATATAAGCATTAAGGCTTGTTCTGATGCCAAGGTAGGGGATAAGTGCATGTATGAAGTAGTGTGATATTTTGGTTGCGGGAATATGTTAGCTAATTGTTGGGTTATAACGGCTTAAGCTAACAAGAAGGTTTGTGTTTATGTTTTGTAAGACATTGCTAACTGTTTGTGTTTATGTTTTGTAAGACATTGATAATGGTTTGTGTTTTTTATTAGAATCAGTTGTTGTATTAATAGCCATCATTCTAAATTTGCTATGTTTCCAAGGTATAGTCACTAGTTGTTTTAAGCCATTTTGCTACTCTTTAATCTAGAGTCTTTTACATTTGGAAAGGTTTATCAAATTTTTCTTACCTTGCAAGCTCCATATCTCGTGTTGAAGACAATACTATGTACCAATTATACTTGGTTCTTTTCAGGGTCATCTCTACAAGACTATGGTTATGATTGGAGATGGTGCTACTGATTGAGAATCTTTCCTCATGTTACCAAGGTGTCTCCTGAAGTTTAAAGGAAAAAAAGTCAATACTATGGATATCAACATGTTGAATCAAAACAGAAACGTATAAAAATTATCATATATGTACTTGTTGAATAGCGCTAAAATGGAAAAGAAACAGGATTAGATCTTCCGCTCAAACTGGAAGTAAACAAACGAAAAAACTGCTTCAGATGCAGAGAAGGCAGAGAAGTAAACAAAGAATTTTTCATACTTCTGAGATTCAATAACACCCAAACGAAGAAGCAAAAGATGCCAATGAGCTCATAAGCAGCTACTGTCTTATCTTCCCTCTCCACATGTTCCCCCGAGAGATAGTGAGAAACTTAGACCACCACATTCGGAAATATCATCAACAAACAAACATAAGGGAGATAAGGCAAAAAAAAAGGAAAAAGAATATAGAAGAAGCAATCATTTCTTCACCTCATCAAAAAATATAATTGCACCATCATAGAGCCCATTTGCTTGTGAAAACACAGCCCCAAGCCTTAACACGTCCATCGTTGTTCAGCGAAGTAGCCACGTTGGCTGCTGTTTCTAAACACTCTGGTCACCTGTCATATGATTTGAGTGAACCATCCTGAGATTGGAAAGAACGAAGACCAAAAAAAAATGGAAAGATTCATATAATGTTTCTAAGAATACCGCAAGAATGGCATCGCAAGGTTCTCATTTGTTATATCAACATATATAAACATAATCTGCAGAAAAAGTATACCCGTTCAGAGAGAATCCAAAGAAGTAAATCTATATGGCCTTTAAGATTCAGCATCGGACAATACCTTCCATTTAAACCTTCTTGCAAAATCTTCAAGAGGCTGAGCCATCAGCCTTGGCAAAGATTATAACCTAACCAAGGAAGAAAACATCAAAGTTATGATTAAAACATAATAGCAAACAAAGAAAGATAGAATGAGAACACGTAACAGATGCAAACTGGATTCCATCGTCTGATATTGCAGCTTTAACGAATTCGTTATAATCAGAACCCTAAGCAAACAAACATGATGACTCTCTTTCGACGTATTGATGACTCCGTTTCGATGACTTGACTTGGTGATCGAATTTGACTGTACACCACCATTGAAACCAAGTGAATCACGATGAAGAAGACCACGAATATGGTGAGGAGCCTCCAATCTGAGTCTGGTTCTCCATCTTTACCATCTCGAGATTTCGAATCGTCTCAGTTCATCCGCCGTTCCGAATTCTCCGTTGCCGATGAACGTGTCTCGCGCCTCCTCGCCATCGAGCTTTCTCACAGCAGAAAGAACCAGTGATAAAACGGTGACTTAAATGACATCGGAATTTTGGGATTGCAAGAATGGATCAATTTTAAGGGAGAAAGAATACAAAGGGGATCAACGGCTGAAATGCCACAACTTGCGTTTAAAAAAATCACGCGTGCCACTATAATTTATTTTAAAAGCATAAAATATGGAAATGCCGATAAAACCAAGGATTGGAAATACATACCCTGCCACATAGATCTGAAAAGCAGATCCGAAACCAGATCCAATTGAGTCAATCCAACTCCCCCGACCCGATTCACTCAAAATATTAGGCCATTTTGAATTAGGAAAAGAAAAAACCCTCGCTTACTAAAAAAAAAAACCGAACTGTCTAGAAAACGAGGGAGATTCCGACTGCCAACAAGGAAGAGAAAACCAACAATCCTTGCCGTCGAGTTGTTCAGTGTCTCCGACAAAGCCGCTGGTAAGTTTGATTTTCTGTCCTCTATTTTCGAAATGATGGTAAATTCGGTTATTACATGTGATATAAGCCTCGATTGATTCCCGATTTCCAATTGGTTTGATTGGGTGAGTTGGTCGAATTTGTCAGTAATGGCCAGCCGTGAAGATGAAGTAGGCGCCGTGAATGAAGAGAAAAATGAGAATGTGAATCAAAAAGATGCTGTAAAACAAAACGAGGAAGCATACGAAGAAAATGAGGGAGATGAGGAAGAGGAGGAAGGAGATGAAGAAGAAGGAGAGGAGGAAGGAGATGAAAAAGAAGAAGAAGGAAAGGAGGAAGGAGATGAAGAAGAAGGAGAGGAGGAAGGAGATGAAGAAGAAATAGAGGAATCGGAAGCAGGAGAGAAAGGAGATGAAGAAGAAGCAGACGGTGAAGGATGTGAAACAGAGCAGGTATAATATATTAGTATGTACAACTGGAACATATAGTACAACTATATTATTTAGTAGATTTGGTACAACTTAGGATAAGTGAAACAACTAATGGAAGATAAGAATTTGAATTGGCAGGATACAGATGATGAAGAGAGAGTTGGTTCCCAACCACAGCAGCCAGAGAGTATGTTCTTCCCTCCGTCTGAATACACGAAGAGCTGTAAGATAGGAAGTAGGTGTGTTGTGGGTGAGACAGTGAAGAAGATATCAGAATTTTGGGAAGAATTAGAATGGTTCAGAAACCATTCTCAATTTAGACATATATTTCACATGCATAAGGAGACAAACCACATGAATCAAGGCTTTTGGATGCTTCTATTTCGTACAGCGCAAACGCCAATGGAAAGAGAGTGCTGGTTTGTGGTGAATGGAGTGCCTATTAGGTATTCGTTGAGAGAGCATGCCCTGTTAAGTGGATTAGCGTGCCATGATTATCCCAGCAACTGGAGAGAATTGGGGAATTTAAAGTTTGCATAGAAGGTGTTTGGAAAGAGTAAAGGAATAAATATAAAATAAATGGAGGAGAAGCTGCATAACATGAAAAGTAAGAGCTCTCCAACGAGGAATAAGTTGGTGATCTTGTATTTCTTATTCAAGATAGTGAAAGTAAAGACTAAGGGTGATGGAATCGTAGATACTTTTCTTCTAAGAGTTGTGAATGATTTGAAAGCATTTGAAAACTTTCTTTGAGGTTGTTATACATTCGAGGACTGTATGGAAGGGATCCGGAGTGTGATGAAGAAAATGAAAGGGTTTGTGAAACCAGCGGCGCAAACTGCATTTCCTGGATTCATTGTTCCTCTAGAGGTAATGCTATGTGAATTTTGAAAGATTAAAGTTGTAGTTAGATTAAGTGAGCATTGATAAGTTATAACTCGATGTGCAGATTATGGCATTTGAGTGTATTCCAGAGCTTAGACGGAAANAAGAGCTTAGACAGAAATTTCGAGTAGATGTACTTGGAAATAAGGAGTGTCCAAGGATGTGCAAGTGGAAGTTTAAGAAAGAATGTATGAAAGGTTTTCCATTAGATGACATAAATGAAGCGCTTAGGAGTACAAAGGTAAGAGTTCTAAAAGTTAGAAGAAGTAACTGAAAATGAGTGATTATGTTATTTTGGTGAATCGATTTATATTACAGGATATCATTAGTATCTTGGAACCAGAGTCAGAGGAGAGAAGTCTTTTAGCGCGCATCATAGAGGATGGTGTTGATGATAGGATAGGGTATATTGATCCAATTGTTGAAAGTTGGAGAAAACGTCTACTCGAAGAGAGAAAAAAAGATATGGTGGAAAGATATGTTCGAGGAGGATGTTGAATCTCGGAA
>OVBI01003388.1:183-12804 GCA_900406495.1 Sisymbrium altissimum
TAAAACATACCGATATTTTCGTAAGTTTCTCGAAACATCGCGATGTTTCGTCTATCTAACTAACCGAAGAAAACCATTAGACGAGGAATGGACTTTGGCCGAGATGGAAGGATGGACCGACAAAAGCTGAAACCGACTTATGGAAACTTCTAGAAGCTGAAAAATCATCGGAAAAAGGAAAGAACCTTTTGTCCCACATTGAAACTTAGGAAGTTTAGGGCTTAGGACGTCTTAGTATAAATATGGATCGATCCCAATCTCTTGTAACACATTCTGAAACGTTTACATACTCAATACATATACGATTTACTATTCATTCGAGATTCAGCAATAAAATCGTAATCTTATCCTTCCTTTTTCTTATTCTTCACTTTTGCGGAAATCTACCAAAATCTTTCAAGAGGTTTCTCATTCCAGAACTTTTGGGACCTAATTATCGAATTCACTTTCCGAAAATACATTGTGTGAAATCTCGTTCCCACACCCTCCTCTTGGTTGGTTCAAACTTAATACCGATGGGGCTTCTAGAGGTAACCGCGGAATAGCTTCTGCCGGGGGTGTCTTGCGCGATGAGGAGGGTAATTGGTGTGGGGGGTTTGCCCTGAATATCGGGAAATGCTCGGCTCCTCTTGCTGAACCATGGGGTGTTTACTATGGCTTGGTGTTAGCATGGGAAAAGCAAGTTGATCGAGTGGAGCTAGAGGTTGACTCAGAATTGGTGGTTAACATTCTTACGACTGGGGTTAGTGATACTCCCCCTCTGTCTTTCCTAACACAGTTGTGCTATGACTTTCTCTCAAGGGACTGGAATGTCCGGGTGTCTCATGTGTATAAAGAAGGGAACCAACTTGCTGATGGTTTAGCTTATCTTGCATTTTCTTTATCGTTTGGCCTACATACTTTTGATCTTGTTCCTGACTCTGTTGTATTGCTTTGGAGAGAGGATAGGAGGGAGTAATTAGACCACGACACGTTCGTGAGTAATGTCTTTTATTTTGAATTTTTAATAAAACGGGGGATCATCTCCCGGTCAATTACCAAAAAAATAAAGTTTCAGCATTAAGATCAACAATAAATAAAGAAATAGAAGATAGATTCCTATTCTAACAGATCTATTCAATGATTCATGAATTACCTTCATAACCCTAACCTAATTAGATGACAACTCAGACATGAAGAAACAAAACACTGCAATAGATGAAGAGCCATGAATGAAATAGAAAAGAAACAAAGGGGGTTCAGAATTCTTCTCAAGGTATTGCAGAGATTTCTTCTCCCAAATAATACAAGATGTAAAATTCTCTAAAAATCTGTCTAAAAAGTGTCTCAAGGTGTTGTTCTCTCTCAAAACTCAGAAGAAGAACGATCATAAAAGTTACTAGGAAGCGGCTGGATTCTTATTAGTCTTCCCTAAGTCAAAATTAGGTAAATCAGACTTTTTTATTTTTTTTCTCCCATCAGGCTGGAGCAGGTGCTTCAAAACCGGAGCAAGGTGCTCCGAGTGTAAAGTTGGGCTATTTTGTTCAGTTTTGACTCCTTTTGCTCCAAAGGCTCTAGAAACTCCAAAACTCGTCCAAAACCTCCTAAATAACCTGAAACAGCTATAAAAAACTCGAAAAAATAAAAAAGACCTGAAAATAATGGTTTGAATGAGCCAAAATCGACACATATTAACTCCCCCAGACTTAGATCTTTGTTTGTTCTCAAACAAACTAAAATCCAGACACAAGAAAGAGGTTTGAAAACGAGGGAACTCTCAAAATCTCAAAGATTGTGAGTCCAACTAGAACTTGCAGACCACATACTTTAAAACACGAGTAACACATCCTTACCAAAACCTCTCCAGCAAACATCACAATCCCTGTTCCATACTTGAATCTCAAATCCAATAAAAGTTCATTTTTCAGACAATAGAGTCTCTACATTCATTTAAAGGTGCCGTGACCTTCTCATTAACGGCACTAACTAGAAAATCGAGGCTTGGTAAAGAATATGCTATTTAATGGTAGAGTTTAGAGTGTTTAGAGGTTATCATAGCTTTGTAGAGAATGCAGGATATTTCACAAAATGGTAAGGGAGAATGGACTCATTAATGATCCACAACCTCTAATCACTCTATTCTTCTTGGAACTCAGACTTTTCAAAATCAGCTTCTCTCCTCAATGGGGTTTATTGTCTGCAGAGGGACACATGGTTGAGTTACTAACTCACCTCCCTTCACCTTCTGAATTGTAATAGTTTTTTTTTTTTATAGATAAAGAGAAGGATGAAGGGGGCTCTACATTGGTATGTGTCCCTTTAGCACGAAATTTTTTGAATTGGTAAACATCATACCCTAAACAACTGGTGGGCTTGGATCATTATGAGACTTTGCTCGGAGCAGGTGCTCCTGGTTGGAGCGGTTGCTCTGCCTCCCTTTTCTTCTCTACTCATGATTCTCCAGTACGAGTGAGTTAGAGGTTGCGTTAATCTTGTTCTCCCCGACCGTTTTGCACATATCTACACATATGAGAGATAAAACATCCGAGTGCGAGTAGTTTGAAAGGAGGTTAGGCTCAAGGTGGGTACTAGCTAAAAATGAGTTATGTATTCAGGATCAGTAAGAGTGGCAAAAGGTATAAGAAGTTCTTAGTATGTAATGTACATCGTTCCCTATCCTAATGCCCAAAACAAAAAGAATTTTAGTCCAAATTAATCTAGATAAAATAGAGTCTATGTCTTTCCGAAGAAACCTCAATGGGATGAAATATTCTGGAAAGAGAGAGATTGTAATGTGACTCAAAACAAAATAAAGAAAACAAAATCAGTAGCAACACCCTCCTCCGGATTTACTTCACACCATCCCGGTGTAAAATTAAATCAAGAGAAAGGATAAGAAACTATAAATAAATAATGGATAGTACAATGGTGTATGAACAAGAAAACTTATTTGGAGACGTGCAAATTATTATTATTATTTTTTGTGGAGCACCCTACAGAGCAGATACTCTGAAACAGATTGGGGTGCTCTCCCTTTTTATTTTTACGCTGAAACAAAGAAAACCAAAAACAAAAATCAAAAGTAAAAGAAGAAAAGGAAATATGTACACTTACCAGTAGGTTGCCTTCTACCAAGGGTATGATTTAAATCATTAGCTTGACTTTGGTGCCATGTATCAGTCAGGTTGGACTGGAGAGCTTACTCCAAAAAAACTCCACAATCAGACATCCTCATGTTCAGAACCTTACTCAGCATACCAGTCACAACATCCATTCACTTCTCTTTCAACTCTAAAGCTAAAATATCTATGACTTTAGAGAAAGGATTAGAGGTACCTTTGCATTTCATCATATACTCAATTGAGTTTTCATCAGTTCCTTTAGGGATCAAAGTCATTTTTGGATCACCCTTGATCCTTTTGCACTGTATTTTTCCCTGCACCTTTGCCTTCTCCCTAAGTTTCTTGGTGAGAGGAGGATGATTTCCATCTAAAACATCATTGATCTCATTTTTATCACCAAAATCTCTCATAAATCAATTGTCGGCTCCTCTTTATTTACTGCTGAGATGCAAGAGGCGGCGTGTGTGGTGATTCTTCTGGGAATGGCTTTGTACAAAACCTTTTTGTTGACCTTGGAAAAGAATACTCGCTTATTAGGCATATCAATGATTGCACCCACTGGAACCATTAATGGTCTCCCAAAAAGTAAAGGCATATCATAACCTTCTCTCATTTCCACAACCTGAAAATCAGTTTGAAATATGCAATCCCCTATTTGGATAGGTAAATCGTGAATGATGTCATATGATGTTATTGTGGAGGACTTTTCAAATCTAAGAGTCATATGATTAGGTTTTACCTCATCAATTTTTAACTTCTCTACAATAGCCTTTGACATGAGATTCACACTAAACCCAGAAATACAAAGAGCTTCTTCAAATTCAACTCTTGCAATGGAGCATGGAACAAAGAATTTTCTAAGGTCTTTAAGCTTAGGCAATACCCTCAATGGTGGTGGTGTACTCCTTCTTTCTACAAAGATTGTCTGAATCTCTTCATGAGTCTCTCTGCAGTTCCAAAAGAAATCATGTATGGGACAATTTTCCAAGGCTTCTTCAAAAGACTTCTTTAGAAATCCTTCTTACCATCTTCTTAAAACTATCTAGTTTCTGTGCACTGATGGGATCCCTCTGATCTCTAGGTGGAACTGGGTAAGGAGCCTTAGGAGTGTAAACCCTTGCTGGAAGATTTTCTGTAGGTTTGGTTGGAGAACACCGTTGGAGCAGGTGCTCTGGTGAAGAGACAGGGTGCTCTCTCATTTTTTTCTATGGCAGGAGCAACCAAACTGGGGACTTAAGCAGGGACTCTGGATGACGAGAAATGCTCCATCATTTTTTCTACGTCAAAAGTAAGGTTCTTTCCTTGGAACGGGTTCTCGTCAGCCTGTTCCATAATTTTTTCTGAGTCTATGCCGTTTCTTGTTACAGAATTCAGTATTCTCCAGTTCTCATATTAACTACATTGACATACCCATTCATGGGATTCACATCTGCTTTCCTATGAAGAATTCATGATGGTCTCTTTAGTCTTTCTTGCCTCAGTAGTTTAAGAAACCCTGAATTTCAAGTTTCTTCACATGAGTGCAAACAGATTCAAACTTACTGTTGAGATCATTGTACATGTTGTCCACCTTGACATTGATCTCATTAGCAGATATCTGCTAGTTGAGTAAAGCAAATTGCATAAGAGACTTCAGCTCGTCTTGAGAGTAAGATGCATTAGCTTGAAAACTCTGATTCTGCACATAGTCTCCACTCACATAGTTCACCTCAGCATACAGCTCATCTGTTTTGTTCTCCCAAAGCTGGACAGTTCTCTGATTTATCTTCAACAACAAGTTCATTTTTCTGTCAGCTCATCAATCATCTGGGACTCAACATTGCTGATGTATCTAGGCTGATCATACTCATGCCAGCGATTGCTGGAACTTGCAGCTAAGTTCTCTATCAACTAATATGCTTCTTCCTTGGTCTTGGTCATAAGATTCCCATTGCTAACAGATTTGAGAGCATTCATGTAATCCTAATTTACTCCATCATAGAAGACACCAAGAATCTGCTCATCTGAGAAACTATGGTGAGGGCATATTCTGCAATATTCCTTAAATCTCTCACATGCTTCACAAAAAGACCCCTGAATGTTGCTCAAAAGTGGCAACTCTGTTTTCTCAGCGAGGCTGTCTTGAACTTGGTGTAGAAGTGGTCTAAGAAATCAGCTCTACATTGATCCCAAGTGGTCAATGATATCCATGAGGAAGTGACTTGAGCCACCTCAATTATTTGTCAGCCAAAGAGAATGAAAAGATTTTTCATTTGAGGAAATCAGGAGGTCCCCCATTAGAGCTTATGGTGCTGCAAATCTCTTCAAAATTCTCAATGTGGTCCATCGGGTTCTCTGCAGCCAAACCATGAAAAAATACTGCTTCACCAATGCGATCAGTTGAGGTCTGATTTCAAAATCTTGCCCTTGAATGGCTGGTGGACAAATAACAGCTCTGTTTTGGTAACAAGCATGAGGTGTGTGTATGTCCCTAATGCCAGCTGTGGCTGTAGCTGCATTTGGGTCTGCTACATTTGTTGTTCTAGCTTCTGAATAGCAGCAGCTACATGACCATCTGCAGCTCGGTTATCGGTTTCGTCGCCCATGTGGGATAGATTGGACTTCTTCTTCTTGTTACACTGAAATTCTATAAGATTAAAACTAAGCTAAGATAAAATATGGTTTTTGGTTATCACAGTAACAAATAAAATAGTATAAAACGATGTAGAAAAAAAAAAGAAAAAAAGAAAAGCGTTAGGTCAATGGAAAAATCACAGGAATTCAGAGGTTGTAAACCAAAGAAACGAACAGAAAAATCATTAAGGGTGTTCTAGAACTCAAAACACTGATTTATAACTAACCTACTGTCGTAGTATCAATTACTATGTCTAATAACCTAATATTCTAAACTGTCATTTGAATTCAGGAAACTAAACATGCATTAAGACCAAGGTTGATATGTTCACAAAACACCTTACCATCAGCTTTCATTAGCTAAAGATGTTTTGCTCATCTATATTCTATCAAGTATTTAAACAGTAACTTTTGGTGCATTAAAAAACCTAAACTCAGATACTAGGTATCTAAACCCTAAACTAACTAGATGACTACTCAAACATGAAGAAACAAAATACAGCAATAGATGAAAAGAAACCCATGAATGAAATAGAAAAGAAACAAAGAGGGTTCAAAATTATTCTCAAGGTATTGCAGAGATATCTTCTTCTCAAATAATGCAAGATGTAAAACTCTCTAAAAATCTATGTAAAAAGTTACAGGAAGAAGAATGGTCATAAAAGTTACATGAAGCGGCTGGATTCTTATTGGTCTTCCCTAGGTCGAAATTTGGTAAATCAGACTTTTCCTTTTTTTCTCCCGTCAGGCTGGAGCAGGTGCTCCGCGTGTAAAGTTGGGCTATTTTGCTTAGTTTCGACTCATTTTGCTTCAAAGGCTTCAGCAACTCCAAACCTCATCCAAAGCCTCCTAAATAACCTGAAACAAATCGATAAAAACTCGAAAAAGATCTGAAAACAATGGTTAACACCAAAGTTATATCCATCAGATTTAGCTGAGATTTGCCCGTGGTTCAGGTACTCAGGAGCCATTTATCCACTACATTCCTATGTTGCAGTCTTGTCAAGAGTGAAGCCTCATTCTTAAACCCATCGGGTGGCAGTTCGAAGCACTCCACCCTCAGTGACCTGATGCCAGGACACCAAAAGAATATATATGCTCACGTACTAACCACAATCAGTCTCTTACTTTGTCTAACATGAACGCCAATTTTAAGTCCTTATTGGTCTGATCTTACCTGTGGAGGGGTATGAGAAGTTCACGCAATGCCGCAACCACATGCTTTCAGCGAGTGGATGCTCTGCAAGAAGTTCATACACCATCTGTTTGAGAACCTAAAAATGACCAGAATCAAATCAATATACAAAAGAAAGGAAAAAATATCTTATGACACCAAAATTAAACCTTAGCTTGTCGTCCAGTTGTATCCCCCTAGAGAGGCGGGATGATTCTATTGTCTTGCATAGGTTTGTTTCTCGATTTGTTTATCATCCTCTAGAACATCTTTACAGAAAGAATTTGGGTTTGCTTTGAGACCGTTTTGCAGTGCGACATATGGACGCACAATCTGATCCCTGCAACAACAAACACATCAAACACCCTTTGTCATGCTCTCTTCTTAGTGGCACAAAAACGTATTGAGTATTCGAAACAAAAGAGTCAACTATCAGCAATAATTATGGAGCAATTTGGTTTCATCATCCTCAACAATCTTGTATGTTGAATTCCAAGGTTACCTTTTCTTCTGCAAATCTCATGATAAAGCAACGGAATGCCTCGGTAAACTTAGATCCGCAAGATCCGTTACGAAAACTGCTATGCTAGGACAATCGAGGGCTTATTGTACTTTGCTTCAAGCGACTGATGCAATTGTTGTTTTGTCAGATAACTCAAAAAGGTTTGATGTTCCTGGAGTCCCAGAAACAAAGAAGGCAACATAGGACTTTCTGTGGAGATGCAGGTCTTTGAAAGTAACCTGAGGTTTTGTTTGGAACAGCGACGAAGTCGACACCGGCCATTTCAAAGTAGCGAGGAGTGAGTTTGTGTGAGGAAAAGTGCTGAAGATGGTCACAGAGCAATGAGATTTGGTAGTCTAAGTGCGTTCGGGAACCCTAGATTTATAAGATGCGATGTAAAAACGTCTACAGTAAGACATGGGAATTGTAGAGGTTATGTGATTTTAATGCTCTGGGAAATTGAAAGATCGCAGTTAAGCTCCTAGGCGGCAGATGGTTCGATGGTGAATTTGTTAACGCCGCTAGACACGCGATAGAAAGAGGAAGAAAAATGAAGTTTGACTTTCATATCATTTTAAAATATGGTCCATTAGAAATTTTGGTCGCAAATATTTGGGCTTCTTTCATTCTAACGTTTGATTAAGTTAGAATTCATTAATCTAAACGTAGACAGGTGTCAAGTGTAAAGGAAGGTGACGTGGGGCTTTAGGAAGAAATATGTTGGCTAATTATATATAAGATAATACTTTTTTGTATATATTGAGTTTAGATATCTAATATTGTTAAAAAAGATTCATTACAAAAATTAAGAAAAACAAGTTCTTACAAGTAAAAAAAAAAGATAATCTTTTATCAATTTTCTTAAATCATGAGACTTGCTAATTTGTTTGTGGTTTCTTGTATTTTCATGCTCATCATTATGGGCAATGTTACAGATAATACATGATTTCTCTTTGATTTTGATTTGTTACTCGAACAATATAAAAAATATTGATTGTTACAAATCACAGACATTGTTGTTGTTGGGATAAAATATAAATTGGCAATCATGCATAATCATCGACTGTTTTTTTTTTATTTAACTATATTTGAATAATTTTTGTGGTTGAAATAAATTGTAAAGGTAAAAGGGGTTCAGTGTAGAATTGTCGAATGATTAGATGGAAAATGCGATTCTGACGGAAACAAGATGTGCGTAGACAACCTTGCTAAAGTGCATACAGTGATTGTAGTGATATAAAGCCACCAGGTAATTTCTGCACATGTCTTCATCGTCTTCCTTGTATTGAATAAGTGTAAGATCATAAAAAATAGTTAAGTTATAAATTAGAAGATAGATATGCGTTCTTATGCACATGCATAAAAACAAAAAAAGAGAATTGCTAAATTAATCTTCAAAGGTTGGAATATGACTAAAATGATGTTAATCTTTGGAAATTACTAAAGTAATATTTTGTACATGTTTTTCCGCATGTGTTGACAAAAACCGTAATATCGAAAATGCCATTAATAAATTCTGCCACATATGCAAAAAAAAAACATGGAAAATGAAATAAGTCTACCACTCCTTTGGTGATAGACTTATTTTCAGTCGGCAGACTTTTTAAATCTACGATAGATTTATTAATTCTACGATATACTTAGTTTGATACACTTATTTTTACGTTGTGCTAGACATATGTGGGAACGGTAGACTTATTTTGCTACGATGGTAGATTTGTTGTGGATTGGTAGATTTATTGGTCAACTGGCAGACTTATTGATCTGAATGGTAGATTTATTTTTATTTGACGATAGATTTAATTTGGTGTGATAGATTTATTATTAGTGGTGGTAGACTTATTTTTATACGTAGAGATGATAAATTTAATTTATTGAAGGTAGACTTAAAGGCGTGTGATAGATTTATTTTCTTTGCCGGTAGACTTTTTTACGTATGCATGTTATGGTAGATATGTTTGTAGTGATGATAGATTTATAGTTAAGTGGTAGATTTATTTCTATTAACGATAGATTTATTATATCTTTGGAGTTTTACTGAAACATGCTACAGTTGATATATTTATTGAGACTATGGTGTTAGATTTATAGTGATGGTAGACATGTTGTGATAGTTAACTTTGATCATGTTGATACACTTATTTAATTTTTTTTTAAATGACAAGTTTATCTTTAATTAGAATGAGATTTTTCAGAAAAAACCCTGCAACTATTTGAATTATATTAGAACAACTATTTTTAAAAATTGGATAATTATTTGAACAAGAAAAATCTGCAATTATTGAATAATTTCACCCTTAACTTAATTAGTTCGAAAATGAGGAAAGTCATTTTTATATGTATTCATGGTGAATAATTAGATTATGACTATATTTCAGTTGTGTTTGTTTACGTTCTTTTGTAGAAAGATTCTAGACTTTTCACAAGTTCTTTAACATATAAACATTTGATGTTTGATTGTGTTTAACTTTGTCATTAAAATCATTTGATATTTGGTCATCTTGGTATTTCGTTGCTAATAAGACCATTTGATATTTTGTTATTAAGATAATTTAGTTTTTAATTGATAAGTCCATTTGAACTTGTGTTAAATATTTTTAGTTCAGATAAGAACATTAATCCAACAACATTAATCTGTTTTTTGTTTTTGTTTTTTTTAATCTGCTTTACGAACATATATTACATTCACTTGTTAACATAGATTATACATAAATGCATTACAATCAAACATTCGCAGACAAAAATATAATAAAAAAATCTACCATAACGTCTACAACCGTCAATAAGTCTATCGTCATTTTAGAATAAAATTGCCATCACGTAACAAAAAAATCTACAATCACTTTTCAATTTATCTACGACATAATACAACAACCATTAAGTTTATCGTCATATCATAACAAATCTACCATCACATTCAAATAAATCTACCGTGAAAGACATTTTTTATTTTTCATTAATGGCATAATTGTAATTTTTTTTATTTTTTTTGTTTTAGGGTTTTTCAACTTACAATTATTTTCTCCAGCCGCCGCCGACTATTATTTTCACATAATCATCAGTTTTTGCGTTTTTTTGTTGTTGTTACTTCAGATTTGTAGATCTATCATCCATATCGTCGCCTTTGGATCTGCAAAAACCCGAATCAGAAAAGATGAACAGTTAATTCTCCATTGGTTGAAATTGATTCATTAAACAAATCTACCATCAATTTTTTTGTAAAGCAAGAAAGTCTACCATATCATTCCTAATAAATATACCATCAAACATTTTGTAAAGAAAAAATTATATCATCAACCCTAATAAGTTTACTATCAATCATTTTGTAAAGAAAAAAAGTCTATCATAATTTCTAATAAATTTACCATCACCCATTTTGTACATAAAAAAATCTACCTTCGTGAATCTGGAAAACCTTAATCAAAGAAGATGAACGATTACTTTCCGCCGCCGTTAACAAATGAAAAACCATTTTAAAAACCAGATTTACTTACCACCGTCACCGTTAACAAACCCACCAAACCGTCACCATCGTCGGAACCTGCAAGACACGCGTCGAAGATGAACTGTTACTTCCCCTTTCTCAAAATCAAGGTTCAAAGAAAGAAAGAAAGAGAAGGAGACTTAATCGGCGGAGAAGGAGGAAGAGAGAATTCGAGAGAAGAGAAGAACTTGAGAGGAGAAAGACTTTGCCGAATGAGAGAACTCAGGAAGAAGAAGAGTTTGCTGGAGAGAACTCGGGAAGAGGAGGCTTTGACGGAGAGATGAAAATTCTTTGCCGCCGAAAATCGCCTCAGAGCCACCGTCGAAGAAGAAATTTTTAGGTTTCAATAAAAATGAAAAATTTTAGGGTTATATTTGATTTTTGGTGTTTTTTTAATTTTTTTTTTATGTTAGTGAATAATATCACAATCGTAATATAAAAAAACTCTAAAAAAAATTAAAAGTCTTTTCACCATTTTCCCCAACTTTCAAAATTTTAAAGATTACTTTAATAAAATAGCAACTTTATGAGATTATTTTAGTAATTATCTCAAACAAAAATTCATCTATTGTAAAAATTTAAGATTGGTAGTTAGAATATTAATTGGATAAGACTATAACGTTCACGAATATTGCTTATTTGCTTACCAAATATTAAAATATTTTTTTGATAATAACTCCAAAATGTTCTCCAACTTTATTTTTTGAAGTTAAAAAAAAAGTATATGCGTGGATAAACAATATCTTATATATTATAAATATAATATTATTTTGTTAGAGAAATGAGAGAGAACAAGAGTGATTCGAAAGTGAAAGTAAAAGTGGATAAATTTTTGTTCATATATTACTTTTTTCTTCTTTACATGTGATGCTATTTATAGGAGGAAGAGTCGATTTATCAAACTGTCATAGTAAGAACAATGGATAGTCATCTATACACGTGGTATGCAAACACGTTTACAACACTACCCCTTGATTATCCATTTTATATTATGTAATACCTCATTAACAATCTTATTATGGAAAAATCCAATGTGATAAAAAAAAAAACCATAACAAGGAAAAAAGAGTATAGTAACATAATCTCCCCGTGAGAATGAAAAACTTAATCTTTGCTTCATAACTCGCGTAGATAACGCATCCCGATGCTATGAACATGTTTTCTGAGTGTGGTTGTCGGAAGTGCTTTCGTGAACAAATCAGCTGCATTTTCACTTGAACAGACATATTGAATATCCACTTCTTGATTCTTCTCGAGTTCTCGTATGTAAGAGAAAAATCTCGGAGGAATATGCTTCGTTCTGTCGCTCTTGATATAATCTTCTTTAATTTGGGAGATACATGCAGAATTGTTTTCAAACACTTTTGTTGGATCTTTCTTTGTAAGAATTCCACTTGATTCTTGGATATGATGAGTCATAGACCTAAGCCACACACATTCTCTACATCCTTCGTGAAGCGCAATAATTTCTGCGTGATTTGATGAAGTTGTAACCAAAGTCTGATTTTGAGAACGCCATGAGATTGCTGTTCCGCCAACGTATCCGGTTTGTGACCGAGCTTTATGTGGGTCTGATAAATATCCTGCATCTGCAAAACCAACCAAACCAAACTCTGGGTTTTTCGGATAAAATAATCCTAAATCAATACTACCTTGCAAGTAATGTAATATATTTTTTATTCTGTTCCAATGTCTTCATGTTGGAAATGAACTGTATCTTGCAAGTAGATTAGTAGCAAATGCTATA
>OVBI01003390.1:0-12788 GCA_900406495.1 Sisymbrium altissimum
AGAGATTTGATCTTGACGGTACTAGCATCCCGTTCCGATCTAGTTTGTGTGTGTGTGGACACCCGTAGAGGCACGACACTTGGAGTGCTCAACAACCTCGGTTTGTTTTACTCTTTATTCCACTGCAAAACATCCAGGTATATTTTGAAACCCTAAGACCTAGATTTATTTCAGTATTNGTACAAAGAGCTCATCTTGCCTTGCCAATCGAAGAAGCTCAAGTTCGTTATGACCTCTGGCTCTTGAGCTATGATAAGCTTCTGGAAGAGATTGAAAATTAGCAAGATTGATTTGAAGATTCATGGTGAGTTTACTCATTAATCAATGATGATGATTTAGAGGTCTCTTGAAGTACTTCATGTGGTTCTGAGTGTTGAGATCAATCATTCAAGTGATAAGATATCTGTTTTTGCTGTGGTTCAGAGTGATAAGTCATGGGGCTAAAGAACTTCATTCTGGTGATAGAGTCTACTGCCTTTGCTCATAGCTGTCACGTCAAGGGAACAGTGTTTTATGAAGGAGGGGTAGGCAGAGAATCCCAGAAGCACGAGGAGAAACAAAGTCACAAACAATCTAAATGAGTTTTCAGTATCTTCTTTTTATGTCACTGAATGCGTACATGAGTCTTAATAGTTTGATTTTCGTTTCTTGGCAAGGATATGGTATTTGATGTAAATGACTCTTAACGATGTTGGGACTTATTCAATTTTAATTAAGTTTTTGTCTCATGTCTGAGGTTATTTATGTGATTAGTGAACCAAAATCGAAACAAAATCACAAACAATCTAAAATGAGTTTTCAGTATCTGGTTCTCTTTATTTTTTTTTATGTCAGTTAATGCGTAAATGAAGTTTGGTTGTGGTTAATCTTTAGTCTCATGGAAAGGATAAGGCCTTGGCAAAGATGGGTTCTTTGATGTAAATGAGTCCTACTATTGTTCGGATTTAATGAAGTTTTTGTCTCATGTCTGAGGTTGTTTCAGGTGCAGATCTGTGACATGAGTGAATGAGATCCCTTAAAGAAGCAGAAGTCGATAGCTTGAATTAACAAGCTTGGAGAAAGCTCATCGAGGTTCTCTTTGCAATCACTATCTTTCGACAGGTATGCATTAGCTTTCCCAGAAAAGAGTTTAATGCATGGAGACCACTCCTTCTGTGCCTAAACTCTCTCATGGTCGTATTTTCCCTGTGGGTATTGTTTGGATTTATGCGCACTTACTCACTCTTCGTGGTGCCTATAAGAACACAGGAATCAAGACACAAACATGTTGCAGAATAGACTGTTCTAGGCTCATTGGCGAAGCTCCATGGTAATGAAATTATCTCTTTATCTTTGTGCATTCTATAATGATCTGAGGCTACAGTTTATATAAACTTTGACTGGTTCTAGATGATGCAGGATAAAAGTACCATACCCTTTTCAATGGGGACCTCCAACATTTCATGCTGGTGAAGCTTTTTCTATGATGGCTGTTTCATTTGTTTCTCTTGTTGAGGTTAGAAACTGAATTCATCTAATAAATCTTTCTCTCTTTTCTTCAACAATACACTTCATTCGTTTAGTTTATGTGTTCATGTTCGTCCTCTTGCAATATTCATGTAAATAGTCCACAGCGGGCTTACATTGCTGTTTCCTTCTTCTTGTGGATAATATCTTTAAGTTTTTCCTGCTTTTTTGTAATTGATAGTATTATTGGTATCTGTTTTAAGGTTTAAGAAGATCGGTGTGTTGTCTTTTAGTTCTAGTGTCACCTCTATTATAGAAGACACTACTCATACTTGTGATGCTATGTTGCTGATGATACATTGATACGTTCCTCTTACAGGTAAATGATCTTGGCGACAACATTTGCTGCGAATTTTGTGAAGTATCTCTCTCTCTCTCTCTCTCTCTCTCTCTCTCTCTCTCTCTCTCTCTCTCTCTCTCTCTCTCTCTCTCTCTCTCTCTCTCTCTCTCTCTCTCTCTCTCTCTCTCTCTCTCTCTCTCTCTCTCTCTCTCTCTCTCTCTCTCTCTCTCTCTCTCTCTCTCTCTCTCTCTCTCTCTCTCTCTCTCTCTCTCTCTCTCTCTCTCTCTCTCTCTCTCTCTCTCTCTCTCTCTCTCTCTCTCTCTCGTGCCTCATAAGTCATACATCCCTCTTATGGTTGCTTTCTCAATAGGTTTCCTCTCTGAAGTGTCCCTAATGCCATAATCTAAATGAGCTTGTGGTATCCTACTCACCGAGCTAAACAAGGTAATCTTAATTTCTTCTCTAAGTCCCTGCTGGCAGAACACCCTGAGCTTGTCCCTATTCAATGGATATCTCGGTTTCATAGTCTCTGAGCAATAGTCAAATGCCTACAAATGAGGTAATCTTAATTACCTCTTTAAGTCTCTGTTGCCATAACACAAGTGAGCTTATCCCTATTCATTAAATAACTCGGTTTCATAGTCACCGAGCTTTAAACAAATGCCTCGTCTTATAATTGAAGTAATCTTAATTACCTCTCTAAATCCCTATGGCAGAACACCAGTCACCGAGCTAAACAAATGCCACATCTCATAATCGAGGTAATCTAATTACCTCTCTAAGTCCCTATGGCAGAACACCAGTCACCGAGCTAAACAAATGCCTCATCTCAGAATCAAGGTAATCTTAATTATCTCTCTAAGTCCTTGTTGCCATAACACATGTGAACTTGTCCCTATTCAATGAATATCTCGGTTTCCTAGTCACCGAGCTTTAAACAAATGCCTCGTTTTATAATCAAAGGTAATCTTAATTACTTCTCTAAGTCCATATTGCCATAACATAAGTGAGCTTGTCCCTGTTCAATGGGTAACTCGGTTTCCTAGTCATAACACAAATGCCTCGTCTTATAATCAAAGGTAATCTTAATTACCTCTTTAAGTCCATGCTGCCATAACACAAGTGAGGTTGTCCCTATTCAATGAATAACTCGGTTTCCTAGTCACCGAGCTTTAAAGAAATGCCTCGTCTTATAATCAAAGGTAATCTTAATTACCTCTCTAAGTCCATATGGCAGAACACCAGTCACCGAGCTAAACAAATACTTCATCTCAGAATCGAGGTAATCTTAATTACCTCTCTGAGTCCCTGTTGCCATAACATAAATGAGCTTGTCCCTGTTCAATGGGTAACTTGGTTTCCTAGTCATAACACAAATGTCTCGTCTTATAATCAAAGGTAATCTTAATTACCTCTCTAAGTCCATGTTGCCATAACACAAGTGAGGTTGTCCCTATTCAATGAATTACTCAGTTTCCTAGTCACCCAGCTTTAAAGAAATGCCTCTCGTCTTATAATCAAAGGTAATCTTAATTACCTCTCTAAGTCCCTATGGCAAAACACCAGTCACCGAGCTAAAAAAATGCCTCATATCAGAATCGAGGTAATCTTAATTACCTCTCTAAGTCCTTATGGTTGAACACCAATGAACTAGTCCTTGTTCAATTGAAAACTCGGTTTTTTAGTCACTGAGTTATTAACAAATGCCTCGTCCTAGACCTTTCAAAATTGTCCCCGAGGTTTTCCCACAGCTTAAAAATAGATCGGTTTCCTACTCTATGAGCTATACCTCTTTAAGTCCCTGATGACAGAACACAAGTAAGTCCCTGATGACATAACACAAGTAAGCATGTTCTATGGTTGTCTATTCACCGTATAGAATCAAAGGTAATCTTAATTACCTCCTTGAAACATCCCATCCCCGATGCCAAACAAATGCCTCGTCAGTTATGAGGTAATCTTAATTACCTCTTTATTGTCCCTGATGAGTGAATTATAAATAAATGCCTCGTCTAAGCATTGAGGTAATTTTAATTACCTTTTTGAATGGTCCCTAGTGCAGGAATGCAAATGAGCTATGAGCTTGTCCTTGGATAACTCAGTTTACAAGTCACATAGCTATACTAATGTCTTTATGTTGTCTTTTTGTGCAGGTACTATCGAGTAGTAAACAAACATGCTGATGTTCTCCTCCGGTTTCCAAAGATCAACACAAGAGTTTCAAATTATTTTCTTTCCCATCCTTTTATGAGTTTCAGGTTAACTTCATTCAACTCCTTTGAAAGATATGCGTATTTTGTTTTTAGTTTCTCTAGTTCTAAAAGGAATTATTGATAGAAGTTTGATATCTGTGTTGTTTGAGTTTATGATAAACTTTTCTTAATTTACTTTGTTGAATCCCTGTTTTTGGCTTAAGATATTATTCTTATTTTCTTGTGTATATCTCTATGTTGAATTTATCTTTCTACCTTGGTAGTTTGAATCATTCTGTGGTATATAATTTGCTCTCATAATTATCTTTGCGAGAGTAATTGGCTTAAAATTGATTATCGAGTGTAAATTTCTTTGCTTTAAATGTATCTTGGTCATATTAGTAATGATGTATGTTAGGAAGGTTAAATCAAAGGCTTGGAGCTTTAATCCTTGTCTCTCGTCTTTGTTTTATATGTTCTACTCATATCATTTGCTGCTCTAACTGCTAAATTTAACATTTCCTTGTTATATTGATAGTTTTTGTTTGTCAGTTTCAAGCTTTCCTTATCACATTGTTTCTTGTGATTGATGGTTTCAACAAGATTTAGCTTAGTCTTAATCATGTTTCATGTTAGTTTTTTAACTTTCGTTATCTCCTGGTGCTATTCTTGTTATGGTCTCGCCTTAATTATTTTTAACTCACACAGGCTTGAATGAAATCTTAGATGTTGTTATTCATGTTGCAAAGTGCAAACATCGTCATATATAACTTGCTTCTGTGTTCGCATGTCTAATGTTTTGTCATTTTTTTCTTGTGTGAATTCATGTTTCATTCTTTGCATCACAAGTATATGATAAAATCATTTTGTTGATATTTGATTCTCTTATTTAGATTAGTTGTATGGTTTATCTTTGCATCATAAGTTTTGATCAAATCATCTTGCTCATCTTGTTGGTATTTGCTTTGCGTCTACAGTTAATGTAGCTTATCATATGCATCAAGTGTCTTTGAAATCATTTTTTTGGCATTTGTCTCTCTATGAAAATTCATTTTGTTGTTTCAATCATCTTTTACTTGCTATACTAATAGCTTTGTTAGCTTTTGTGTGTTCAAGTTTCATGTTATAAGGAATCATATCTCGTCATTTTTCTTGTGCTAAATCGTGTCTCATTCTTTACATAACAAGTCTGTGATAAAATCATTTTGTTGATATTTGCTTCTCTTATACAGATTAGTCATGTGGTTTATCCTTACATCATAAGTTTTGATTAAATCATCTTACTCATCGTGTTGGTATTTGATTTGCTATTAATCATGTAGCTCATCATTTACATCATGTGAATTTGAAATCATCTTGTCGGTATTTGCTTCTCTGTTTATTGGTAAGTGGCTAAGTGCAATCATCTTTTACTTGTTATACTAATAGTGTTATAAGCTTTTGCGTGTTCAAAGTTTCATGTTACAATTAATCATGTCTCATTATTTTTCTTACCTGAAATCATGTCTCATTCTTTACATCACAAGTCTAATGAAATCACATTTTGTTGATATTTGCTTCTTGTATTCAGATTAGTCGTATGGTTTATCCTTGCATAAGTTTTGATTTTTGATAAGATCATCTTGGTTGGTATTTTCTTTGCTCCTCTTATTCAGATTAGTTGTGTGGTTTATCCTTGCATAAGTCTTCATAAGATCATCTTGGTTGGTATTTTTTTTTGTTTCTCTTGTTCCAATTAATCACGTAGCTTATCATATGCATCATGTGTCTTTGAAATCATCTTGTTGGTATTTGCTTCCGGTTGTTGTCATCTTGTTATGGCTTTTGTGTTGGTGCTTGTTTGTGAGTGACTCACCAATGAAATGTTGTAGAAGTAGTTTTGAAATAGTTTTGATATGCAAAAAACCTAAGTAACTGAAAATCGACGATAATTGCAATAACTTATAACAAATTTAGCCGAAATATACCAATTTTTAGTCAAAATCAAAGCTTTTCGTTGGAACTGAATCGACTAAATCCTTTTCAAAATTAAATCAATGAGTCGGATTTTTTTTCAAATTTATAACAAATTTTTTCAAAATTGGTTTTTTTTTTAACTTAACCAAATAACCAGAGTCAGTCTTCTCAATACCAATCCCAAACAAACTTATTTTCTAAAACCCGATCCATGATGTTCAGATTTTCAATTCTTGTAATTTTCTTGTTTTTGTTCAGATTAACTGAGTTTTATGGCAAATGAGTTTTTTTTCTAAAAGACTTGAATAGGGTTGGGACTTGGGCGTAATAAACCCAAACCGAGTGGAATGGAATTTTTTGTGTTTTTTTTTTTGGTTTTCACAGAGTTTTGATCTTCAAACCTGTCAGCGATTTTGAAAAAAAAAAAAGATTTTTAAAGATTGAATCGGTTCTTCTCACGATCGGTTCTTCTCACGATCGAAATCAATTGCCAAATGTGAGAATCCATCGCTTCTTGCGATCCTGCCTCACAAATCGAGTCTAAGAATCGACTTTTTTTTCTTGCAACAAATGTAACCAACGAATAGTTATTTAATGAATTACAACTACGATCAGTTTTTGTTCTGTCATCTTTTCAAGCCCTCTCTTCTAGCTTAAACACATACCTCATAATGTCATGGTGATTATCATCCCGTAGACATAACTCTTTATGTTTAGTGTATTTGCAATTTGTCCTACCTAATCACTGACATTAACTAGATAGTTGCAAGGAGTTTTTCCTTCATTCTCTATGTCGCACTAAGTAATTATCTACCTTCATACACTATACTTCATCCTTTGAAAACACCGGATCGGCTGGTTTTTGAGGCACAGGAGGTGACATATTTGAAGAGTTGGAAAAACCTGATGTATTTTCCCGTTGATTTTGCAGATTTCTAGACACAAATCTTGTCGCATAGAGAGTTGCTCCAAGACTGAGCTGTGTGCTTTGTGGACTTTCTTTGTTTTCTCTTTTGACGCATAAGATTTTACAAAGCTTCTTTTTGCAATGTTCCCTCCATGCTGCTTGTATGAAGCATGCTGCCCATGATCGCCACTGAATAATACCTGAAACCAGAAAACGAAAAAAACATTTGAGGTCATGTTATATGTTTGAGGTATTAAAAAACCCTCAACTGGTACTTTGGTTTCGAAGCCTTGCCTGAACATGCGTTTGAGTCTCATGCTTTGAAATGAGAAGCTACAAACTTAACATCATCTGTCAAGAGAATGAAGCATTGGACATCAATAAGTGTCATTACGGTTTTGTTTGAGGTGGGAAGGTGAGAGCAAGGACATGAAGCAAGTATCCAAAAGAGTTGTTCTCCACATATATCACCTTCTCCAAGGGAAGAACAAGTCTAGTCGTCACCTATTCCATGCAACTCTGTTGTACTTTTCCGTTTACCTTTCGTGACAATCAGCAATTCCACAATGCTTTTAGTAGCCAACTATCATCCATCATGTTGAGCCAAGAAACCTGACCATTTAATAGAGCTACAAGTTAACAACTATATTTAGGTGAACTTCAGTGGTACGAGGGAAGCTTACTGCTTAGTGCTCACACGGTTTACAGTTTCAGGTAAAAGTGGCGTTTGGTTTCATGTCTGAGATCTTTTGGAAGGCTGTGAGAAGTGCTTCCTGTTCTATGCCTCTAGTTTCTCGCCATTTCTAATCTTCATATCTAATAATGCGGTTCTTAAGATAATCTGGTAGCATTTGATAGGACATCCATCTTTCTGTCTCTCATTTTCTCCTGTATTTAATCTACTCTAATAGTAGTTTAGAGCATGTATTTCTGTAATCACCAAAAGAATCTTCTATGAATCAGCTACACAAGATCAAAATCTAGTTTCTGAGGTATGAGCATTACCTGAACGTTTCCAATGAGCACAGCAAAAAAAAGAGTACACCAAATGATAATAAAATATATCTGGTAAGTGTTTCATTGACTGATTTTGATGATGAACGTAAAGAATCAGTTAGAGAAATTTACCAAGATTTACAATGGTGTCTCTAGCTTTTCCAAGAAGTCTAGCATAAGGTTGGAGAGATTTCGAGAGATGATGCTTAAAAAAGTCTAGCATCATGTCGGAGAGATTCTGATTTCTGAGAGATAACTCTTGAATCAGGTAATCTCATGTTTTCCTTATGCTTTTCTCACCAAATAAAAGAAAAATAATAGAATCATCCATTCATAAGGCTAAATCACAAATTGTATATAGCCAATAAATCTCATTAGAGTTTTATTTCAAATCAGTTTTTATTTTATTTTTAAAAAAAATTTGGTTATTAATACCATGATATTTGAAATATTTTTAAAATGATAATATTTAAATTTTTAATTTAAACCAAAATTTTGTTTACTAATACGATGATATTTGAGAATATTTTATATGTGATGCTCATAGTTACCATTAGTGCTGGGAAGCAGGTTTGACCCACTCCACTTGACCCGCTAAATAGCGATCAATAAAATTTTCGACCCGCAACACCCATATTCGCAAAATCCACAATATAAAATAATATATCTATATCTGTTTCGCTTAAATTGCGGGTTATCCGCGGGATCAAAAAACCCGTAAAATATTTTAAAATAATTATAAAAAATTAATATTTTTATTATAATTTTGATTTTGATAATATGAAACAAATATTTTTAATAAATAATAGATATTTAAAAAAATTATATATACTATATAACGTTTTTATTTTAAAAATAATGAAATAATTATTTATATTTTTGGAAAAAAAATAAAAATTTTAAATTGTGGTATCCACAAACTCACCAAATAAAATATATCAATCTCCATCTGCTCCGTAATTAAAAATTTCAATCCACATACATCTCGCATCGATTCGGATTGAAAATTTTTTTGATCCGCATCCATCCTACAGCCGGTTTAGTGATGCCAAATCCGCGAGTTTTAACTCAAATTCCCAACATGAGTTACCAGTTTACTTGGTTTTTTAATCTCAAATTGCTTAACTAAGGATATTTTAACTAGATGCCCTCGATCAAAACTATTTGTGTGATCGTCTCTGGTTTCTCCTCTTTGAAAGAAGACAAATCCAGAGTAATGGCTTATTGGCTGCTTGAACAAAAAGTTTGACTTTGACTTTACGTAATGCAAAATTAACGGCAGCAAGGAAAGGTGGTTCCCCCGCCCTATCAATCTGCCTAATAAGTTGCCGGTCAATAAGCACTACTGTTTGGTATTTGTATCATTTTCCTTCGTCTCTATTATTTTTACTTTTATAAAATAATAAATAAATTCTTAGAAAATTAGATATTCCGTATTTTCTTAGACATGATGAATTGTGAAACACACAAATATTCGTTTCTATTAACAAATAGTAGTGTTTATCTCTACTAATCTAGATTAATAATAATAATTAACTATATTTTTAAAACCGAACTAGGATATTCGGGTATTCAGGTATTTGGTTTGGTTTTGAATATTTCAATTCTAGGGATTTAAAATTTTGATTTATATATATTAAATTTCTGTTAGTTTCAAATACAACATGTGAGAAATCATAAAATATATAAACATTTTGGGTTCTAAAACAATATAGATATTTTGTATTTGAAATAACAATTTTCATCTTAAATGTTAATTAATACATAAAATAACAATAAAATATCTAAAATAAATGTTGAATCATTAATTAAAAGTAAACCGAAATTAAAATGAATTAGTTATTTTGCTGAAAGAAAATATAAAAGATGATACAGCTTAGTAGGTTAAGATTATGATTAATAATTGAAAAAACATATAAATACATCTGTATATTTTTGGGTATTCGATTAATTATTTTAGTTCTCAGATATTATCAAAAACCAAACTAATACTCATATAGATCTCCAATATATGATCCAATAACTATTTTTGATTAGATGTAAAACTGAATCGAACCAGTTATTTTAAATCAGATTTTATCAAAAACCAAATTAATACTCATATAGATCTCCAATATATGATCCAGTAAGTGTTTTCGGTTAGATCTAAAACCGAATTGAACCAGTAAATCTGTTTTGGATTATACGACCATGCCTAAATTCTCAACCCATACTTTCCTAACATACAATACAAAAATATTTCGGCCAACATGCACAAAAATAATCACTCTAACAATCTTATTTACTATTATACCACCAAAACCACTTTCAATCCCCGTAACTAATTAAATCTACTTGAGAATTTTCCTTTTAAAGAGTTTTTCGAAAGAAGTCAGATATTTATTTATTTTTTTCTCGAACGTGAAGAAGAATCGTAGAAAGAAGAAAGAAAGAAAGAGGGAGAGAAGAAGTTGAGCGTCCTATAAAGCGTGAATCCAAAGCCGCTTCTAACCTCTTTTCTCTCAGAGAAGATCTTAAAAACACATCGGCATTTGATCTCACCGACAAGGCGGCTCATCAAGTCGTGATCAGTCCATCGGGATCTGAAAATTTGACTAAAGATGGCGGCGGAGAACGAACGAAAATCTTCTGCCGTTTCCGACATGGGAGCTTGGGCAATGAATGTGATCAGTTCCGTTGGTATCATTATGGCTAATAAACAGCTTATGTCTTCTTCTGGTTTCGGTTTTAGTTTCGGTTCGTCTCTGATCTCTCTCTCTCTCTCTCTTTCTGTTATTACCAATTTGAGATCTGATTATTATTTATTAATTTATTACTAAACAGCAACGACTCTTACCGGATTTCACTTTGCTTTAACCGCATTGGTTGGTTTGGTCTCAAACGCGACGGGATTCTCTGCTTCCAAACATGTCCCTATGTGGGAGCTAATTTGGTTCTCTATTGTTGCCAATGTCTCTATTGCCGCTATGAATTTCAGCCTCATGCTCAATTCTGTTGGCTTTTATCAGGTTTTCAGACCAAACTTTCTGTTTTTGTTTCCCTTTTCAGACCAAACTGCAATCTCTTGTTTCTGTATTTTTTTTTTTTTTATTTACTGAATGAATCGGCTATGTATGTGATATAGATCTCGAAGCTGAGCATGATTCCTGTGGTCTGTGTAATGGAATGGATACTACACAGCAAAAGATACTCGAGAGAAGTGAAAGTAGCTGTTGTGGTTGTTGTTGTAGGTGTTGGTATTTGCACTGTCACTGATGTTAAAGTTAATGCCAAAGGTTTCATTTGTGCATGTGTTGCGATATTCTCCTCTTCTTTGCAGCAGATTGTAAGTTCTCTAGCAAGTTTTGATTTTGGTCTTTGAGAAGCTTAGAGTTTGATCGATTTGTGTGTCTTTTTATGCCAGTTAATAGGTTCTCTGCAGAAGAAATATACAATTGGGTCTTTTGAGTTGTTGAGTAAAACAGCACCGATTCAAGCTCTTTCGCTTCTCGTTGTTGGTCCTTTGGTTGATTATCTACTCAGTGGGAAGTTCATTATGAACTACAATATGACTTCTGGTTGCTTTGTGAGCATTTCTCTCCATCCTCTGATATTGTTTCATTTATGTTACTTTTGGTCTAATTTTACTACCATTTTTGTCAGCTATTCATCCTTCTATCATGTGCCTTAGCTGTGTTCTGCAACATAAGCCAGTACCTTTGCATTGGGAGGTTTTCAGCAGTGTCTTTCCAGGTTATAGGTCACATGAAAACCGTGTGCATCCTTACACTGGGATGGCTACTATTTGATTCTGCAATGACTTTCAAAAACGTGTCGGGCATGTTTGTTGCGATTGTTGGGATGGTGATCTATAGTTGGGCCATGGAATTGGAGAAACAGTCTAATCTTGCAGCAAAGGCTTTGAACAGTGTGAAACACAGCTTAACAGAAGAAGAGTTTGAGCTTTTGAAGGAAGGTGTAGAAACGACACAGTCCAAAGATGTTGAACTTGGCCACACAAAAGCTTAGTCAGGGATGGATAGAAAACATAGTCTTCAGGTACAATTTTCTTCTGTTATAATTTGTATTGTTTTTGTGTTATTTAAACCAGGAGTTGTGGCCGAATAATGTAGAGGTTGAATCCTCCCATTTAAGGATGATCGGAGGTTAATCTACGCTTCGACCTATGTCCCTTGGTTATAAGAAAAGAATGTTTTGTGTTATTTATATATTTGCTCAATTCCATGAAATTACCTTCAATGGTCCATATGTTATTATTTCACAGAGCACTCAAAGAGTATGTTGTTCTCTTTTAACCTTACCTAACAAAATATTACGACACTTGTCCATGCTTTCAAACATTTGGTCTTGTCCTCGCGAAGTATTTGTAACTCACCGTAGTTTGGTTATCTGAAATATTGCCGGTTATTGTTATATGAACTATTGCCAATTGCGGAATGGATTACTTTTACTGGAACCGCCGGGAACTAACAAAAGATTTATCAAAATATTATGAAATTACAAAAGATTTGAGGTCTGGTTTGTTATATATACCATACAGACCGTAGATAAGAATCATTCCACAATTGTAGTCGTAATAGCAAAAAATAATAGTTTCAAAATCAGTAAAAAGAGTGTATTCAATGATTTAGAGACGTTTGTGATATGTTTGTGATGATTTATATTAAAACGGCAAATTTAATGTTATTTGAAAAGATGTATCAAAATTTGATATTATTAAATTTTTAATTTTAAAATCTATTATTATTAAAAATATTTTAAATAATCAATTAAAAAGATTTATTGTGATTTTGAGGGGATTTGGTAGGATTTATTTGTTTAAAGTATAAAAATTCAAAATTTATATTTTTAGATTAAATTCTAGATTATCTACTATATATTAAAGGAGAAGCAATTAGAGGTTATTTTACCGATGCGTCATTTACTCATTTTTCAGATATTTTATTTATTT
>OVBI01003391.1:0-12786 GCA_900406495.1 Sisymbrium altissimum
AATAAAGAATAAAGATATTTGGATATATTCCAAATATCTCGCTGCATCAATAAACATGTGTGGTTATCAAGTTAAAACAATGATGTTACTTATATAAGCTTGTTAGAGAAAAACAAAAATAATTTGTTGTAAGTATACATTCAAGCTAATTATAGTGAAACCATTTGTTTTTTAATAACTGATATCTACAGTGTAAACTTTAAGAATGTGTCTCTGATCTATCCGTTTTTAATTAATGCATTGAATCAACTATGAAAAAGATTCTATAAGTGAACCTTTTTAACGTTTCTCTCGTTTTTGATATTTAGTACGGAAATAAATAAAAATACAAATAATCAGAATTTAATTGTTCAATATTTACAGAATCAAATTTTGACATTGTGAATAATTTAGTATCTAGAAGCTGAAACTTGATGAGAGTCTGAGACATGGAGATGAAAATATAGAAATATTAATTTAATTTGTTAAAATAGGTTCACTTTTGGGTAATCACACGTTTATTGGGTTTTTCTCTTAATAATTTTTTAGAAAATGGAGATCAAAGCGGAATGTGACGTGAAAGTGTTAAAAGGGATTATCACTTTACTTGCCACTTAGGAGTTGAGCCTTAACAAGTGGAAAACAAGTTAATCATGGCCACTCGTGAAAAATATAGTGCAATACACCCCCCCCCCCCCCCCCCCCCCCCCCCCCCCCCCCCCCCCCCCCCCCCCCTCCCNTGTTATGCTTTTATTCCATTTCTACTGTTCTTTTTGTTTCAACTTTCAGCGCCTCACGTCATAGTCCGATGAGGCGGTGACCAATAAACAAAGCGAGAATGTTCCAAAACCATTTAAATACCAAAACATTTTTTCATAGCCGTTGAAGCGTTTTCCGCATGCTCATGATTTATTCTTACTTTTGCTAACGATCGTGATTAATTTCATTATTTGCACAATACCGTTGGCTTAAACTCTCAAATGGTAGTAACAATATTGCCCACTAGCAAAATATATAGTAACTGCTTTTGTAGTTTTTGATGGAGTGATACTTTATGTCAAGAAAACTCTACGCGAAATTAATTTACCTAACTTTATTCTCTTGATTTTAATGTCCTTTTGTGTATACCTTCTCATCGATTGTGGTATCTTCTGTATATAACGGTATAGAGAAACACGCATACGCGAGCATAGATACATATTCATTAGATTTATATAGTCTAAAGAAACATCATGAGGAGAAAAAAAAGATCAACACCCCACTCACACTCGTTACAAAATATCTTCCTATATTTATATACTAATAAGCTCGATCCAAGATTCTATACTTCAAAGATCATAATTAATTAAGTCTTCTTTCACTTTCAGACGGAAAAAGAAACTTTGAAAACAAAAATAGATGGACCATCTTTGCCTTTGTCCTTTCGTAGTTCTCCTGCTCTGCGCGGTGATACTAACACTCAGAAATGTATTCAAAATCGTGATCCAAGATCGACAGAAATCAACGGCTGATATTCCTCCGGGCAAACATGGTTTCCCGGTGATCGGAGAAACACTGCAGTTCATGCTTTCCGTTAACAGCGGCAAAGGCTTCTACGAATTCGTCCGTAGTCGCCGTATCAGGTAAACACAGGAAGCCTCTGGACCATTTAGAAGGTAAGTTTCGGACATTCATACTATTATTACACTTACAGGTACGGAAGTTGCTTTAGGACAAGCTTGTTCGGAGAGACGCACCTGTTCCTGTCGACGACTCAGTCAGCTCGGGCAGTTCTGAACAACGAGTCAGGGATGTTCACGAAACGGTACATAAAGTCCATAGCTGAGCTTGTAGGTGACCGGAGCCTTCTTTGTGCTTCTCAACACCATCACAAGATTCTCCGTAGCCGTTTGATCAACTTGTTCTCCCAAAAATCGACGGCTCTGATGGTTAGACACTTTGATGAACTCGTCGTGGACGCGCTTAGTGGATGGGAGCACCGTGGTATAGTGGTCTTGCTCACAGATTTGCTCCAGGTTTGTCGTAATGGGTTGAATAGTAATGGGCTTATTTAATAGAACCGTTTTCCTTAATGAGATAAGTCGGCCCAAATATGGCCTATTTCTTGCATGATTATTCTGATGGGCTAAAATAAAAGAAAGATTGAAATGATTAGGAGCATATAAAACAAAATTTGCCAAAGGACAAAGATATTTTTACTTTAGTCAAATCAAAAATTCTGTAAGAAAACAAAGTAAAAAAATTGAATCAATTTTGCTTATAAAGGTCGATCTAAATATTTAAAATTTTCAAGAATATGCCTAATGTGGTATCAATGGTGCAGATAACATTCAAAGCAATGTGTAAAATGCTAATAAGTCTAGAAGACGAAGAAGAATTGGTTTCATTGCAAAGAGACGTAGGCTTTATTTGCGAGGCCATGCTCGCTTTTCCTCTCAATTTACCTTGGACTAGATTTCACAAGGGCATCATGGTAATTCAGTTACCTTCGATGAGGTTTTGTATGAAATTTAAAGAATTAAAATCGAACTAATGGAGATTACACTTGGATTGGTCTTATTTATAAGAAGAGAGGTGTTATAAATGATGCAGGCAAGAGGAAGAGTTATGAAGGTGTTAGAAAAGATGATTAGAGAAAGGAGAAATGAAACAAATAGTCATAATAATATTCATCATGAAGATTTTCTGCAGCAGCTTCTTGCAGTTGATAACGACAGCTCTTCTTCGTCTTCTGATCATTCTACTAAGTTGACTGATGCTGAGATTAAGGACAATATCTTGACCATGATCATTGCAGGTCCCATTTATTATATTTTTAAATTCATCAATTTTGGACCAGCTTAGACGAAGAAAAGTAAAACCATTACATCATATTGCATCTTTTTAAATTTTTACTTAAAAAAAAAAATGCAGGCCAAGATACAACGGCTAGTGCTTTAACATGGATGGTTAAATACCTCGGTGAAAATCAGAAGGTTTTGGATATTCTGATTGTAAGTTCTACAGTTTAAATAGTTTTTTTTTTTGTTCTCATGTGGGTATACTAATATTAATATACACGCTATCTATATATCATTTATCACTTTATTTATGCTTTTCAATGGAATTAAATTAAGACAAGTTTTTAAGGGGCTTTGTTTCTAAGAACATGTCATTATGTCGACAGGAAGAACAAACACAGATTGCGAAGCAGGCATCAAATAAACCATTTCTCGAACTAGACGATCTCAGTGAAATGCCATATGCCTCAAAGGTAAATATATATAACGAAATTTAAACGTTTTTTTCAATGGACTATATATTTAATTTTTATATATAGATGGTGAAAGAATCTCTGAGATTGGCGTCTGTTGTGCCTTGGTTCCCAAGACTACTACTTCAAGACTGTGAAATGGAAGGTTTGCTTTTTGTTTTACTATTTTGGCTTTGGGTTTGCTTTAACTAATATCTTGATCAAGAGGTCAATTCTTCTATCCAATTTATTTGTGTCATTAAAAAAATCCAGGATTGCCGAAAAAAAATAGAATAATTTATCTCTGCCTTTACTTAATACATTTTTCTGATTTGAAAAGGATACAAGATTAAGAAAGGGTGGAATATAAACATTGATGCAAGATCCATTCATCTTGATCCTAACGTATATAATGAACCTCAGAAGTTCAACCCTTCAAGGTTTGACGTAAGTACAATAGTACATGATACTCTTAACTAAGAAAAACATATTTCTTTTCAGAATTCTTGTTTCCATAAAATAGCAAAACATTTTTGTTTGTACGTATTATTATTTAATCTAAATGAAGGAGGAAGCAAAAGCAAACAGTTTCTTGGCATTTGGGATGGGAGGAAGAACATGTCTTGGACTTGTTATGGCCAAATCCATGATGTTAGTCTTTCTCCACCGTTTAATAACCACTTACAGGTTCGTAATATTATTTATTTATGAATGAAAATATTGAAATTTTCGGTTATATATATACATACATATATAATATTTTTTTAATTCTTATGACACACAATAATAATATTAATAATGAAGATGGGAAGTGGTAGATGGAGATCCAAGCATCGAGAAGTGGACATTGTTTGCAAGATTGAAAAGTGGATATCCGATTCGTGTGTCACGTAGATTGTAAATATACAAATTTCAAACTAGATCTTATATGTATGTATAAGCAGACTTAACGAGTGTTCCTAGATACGATGTTTCATATCCAAATGTAATATTTAGAATTTTTGCATTAATGTCAATATGTCATACTGTCATTACTATAAAGAAAAACAGACGAACTTTCCTCTTTGTCTTGTGTTTTGTGGTCACATGATTAAAATAGTAAACTATATTTGAACACCAAAATACTTCTAAGGTAGTAGATCCATAAATTTTCGGCTAAAGGAAAACTAAAGCTATGATAGTTGTTCATTGGTAGTCTTTAGTTGAGAGGTGGTTGATTTTGTTAATCCATCGCAGATGTTTCATATACATTCAAACTTTAGTAGTACATCCCTTAGTTTTTTTGACAGGTGGCATTTTTCTAATTCACATGTAAATACAGATAATCTCTGAATGTATAATAAATATCAGGAAAAATATTTATTCGTGGTTGATAGTACATGTAATAAGAATCGATTACATTATAAGACTCGATTTATTAAACGATAACCACTACAGTGCGGTTACTTAATTGATACAACGACAATTTCATTTCAATGGATCCATTCCTTTGATGCTAAGGAATGGCTCCAAGAAAGAGGATTTAGTCTGCTTTTTATGTATTTGAATAATGTGATAATACTTAATATTTGGATAATAGTATTAGATTTGGTTTAAAAATGGTTGTGCAAGTGGATAATAGTTCACCAGAAATATGATTAGTTTATAATTAAATTGCCAAAAACGTCCAATTATGTGTCATGGACAGAACAAAAGCTTGATTAAAGAAGATCAACGTGCAGGTTGTGGATCCTAGGAGGCTAGGAGGAAATGTTTTGTTCTAATGTCAGCTTGGGCATATGGATTTGTATATCTTCTTTGTCCTAAAATTCTATTTTGTGGGCTCACAAGTGCATCAGTTACTTTCCACAACAATAATTTTTGTAGTAGAATTGCCTATCGCCATGCGTAGTATATAATATATATATGGATCAAATATCCGTAGATGTCAATTTTTGTATATATTTTGTCGAAGCAAAATAATTAGGAAAGATTTATAGGATTTAATGAAAATAATATATAACTTCAGATGATTGATATTTCTTTAGTAAATTATAGGTTTAGAACTTTTAACCGAACCTAAACCCAAATCTAATATATTAACTAATTAATTCTTTACAAAACAACTAAAGTTTCATTTCTGATTTTCTTTTTAAAGCTATTATTATTTATTACACTATAAAATTACATTAATTAATAGAACATATTTTTATATACACCTTACCTTACAACTCTATCTGATGCGAGTTTCTGTATGTTTTTTTGGTTGTCAATGACAAATGTGTCGGGCTCAATAATTCTACTTATCTCAATGGAAGGACGTGGACTCATATATGCTTATGAAAGATATAATAGAGAAACAACAAAAGTAAAAATGTTGGTGATCTGGAGCCAATTATTATTTATAGAACAAATAAAGTAGTGGATAAGAACTGCAGGTCCTCAATAACTTCATATTTTGGACAAACTGTCTGGAGAAAAATATTAAAAGTTATATTAGAAGAAGCTTCTATTTTTCCAAGGGAAATGTAAAAACTAGTTGGCTTGAACTCGTAACAGTTTTTCTTTTCCTACATTGTCTGGTTTTAATAAAGAATGGAATCGATGTAATGGTTATGGTTTCATTACAATCAAAATCTGTGACAGCTAATTACTTTGGCTTTTGATCTAATTATACCAATCACAATAATCGTTTAGCTTCACTTAAACCTCAAATCATCCCCAAAACTACTCGGTCTATTAACGTAAACGAATGTGTCAGTATACAATTCGTTGCTTCTAGGTCGATATTTCGGCTAAGTATTTGATTAAACCAAATATATTATAACCATTTTGAATCCTAAACTAGTCAATAAGTGGCATGTGACACAAATTAATAGCCTCCATCTATATTAGAATACAAACAAATTATTGGCCGCAAAAAAACCAACCAAAGTTAAAATTAAAAACATATATATCTTAATAAACTACAATAAAAACTATAAATACTTCCTCGAAAAATCCAAAATTTCTATTGGTCTAATAAAATCATATTCATAACTTTGTTTTTACTTTTCTATAGTCGCCTCGCTCTAATTCGAAATAGCTAAGTATGGACCACCACTATAAGTAGAGCCAGAACAACCCACGAGCCTACGATCATCGTACTCAGGGACATAGTTTTGCCACTGGTCATCGCCGCCGTTTTGCAGCTGAAGGACACCGTTTTGCCACTGAAGGAAACGGTTTCGACACCTGTTTTGCAACCGAGGAACATCGTTTCGAAACTGAGAGGCACCGTTTTGCCAGTGATCAGCGACGCCGTTTTGCCAGGAATACTTATTCATCGTGATAAAAGCCTCCACCGTGGTACGAAACTCCTCGCTGCTCAACTCATCTATCGCCTGCGACCTCCACGACGCCGTTTTTACGACTCTCTCCGACTCCGTCCTTTGATACTCCACCCTCGACCTCATCTTCTTCATCTTCTTCTCCGACCTCGTCGTCTTCCTGTAACTCGTAGAGTTCGTCTCCGTCACTACTTGTTCATAACAATTACACTCCTCAACCTCATTAATAACCGCTTGAAACTGCGGCACACTCTCCTGGTAACTCGAGTTATAATTATATCCACCACCATAATCTCCAACCTCCATCGGGGCGGAAGAGCGGACGACGGCGGGTGTGGCGGCGATATATTCATCATAGAGATCTCTAACCCGTTTCTTTTTTTCGGTGGTCTTGAGAAAGATAAAGTATATCGAGCCGATGAGAGCGTTTAGGAAGATGAAAATAATGAAAATGTTTTGTAGAACCAAACGGAACCAGTCGAACCAAAGGAAAACTCCTTCCAGTAAATTTACAAACACCGGGTAACCACAGTAGCCGACGACGGCTAGGGAGGCTGAGACTGGGATGGTGAATGCAATAATATTCACGAGTAAGCTAGACCAATTGTCATGTCCCTTAGTCGCCTCATCGTTCTCCGCCTCCATTGTTTGTTAGTATACAGAAATCGTGAGCTTGATACAGAAAATCGTGAGCTATATATATACCGGTGTGTATATATATATATATATGTGTGTGGGTGAAAGAAATCTAGGGAAGATTTTCCGGGAAAACGAAACGGGAAAGTGGGAGAATTAATGAAGGAAATATTCTGATTTCTATGGGAGAAGCAAATATTCTGTTGGAGAAAAGAGATACACGGAAACTGAGACAGATACGATCACTAGAGACTAGAGTGGTCCTTTTATAGAGATCCTTAAAATAAAAATTAATATGTATGGTTGATTTAATTAATATTTGCTCGGGCTTTAACTTTTTTAATAATATTGTCGACACTCGACCAATAATGTCTCAGTTAACTTGTTTTTTTTTTTCTTTTTCTTAATGATAATGAATTATAAAAATATAGCCTGTGGAATTATTTTATCACATAAATTAATGGTTGTTTGCTGTCTATTTCGTGAGTTTTCTTATGCTATAACCAATGAAATTGAAAAATCGCAGTTGCTAGTTGCTACTTTATAGATAAGATATGGTGTCAATACAATACATCATTGTTACAAAAATTATTTTCAATTCAGTATAAAATTATATGTTTAGGTTACAAGATATAACTCCAAATATACTATTATTGGCATTGCTTGGTAGATATTTTGGTTTAGATTAAAATTATATATAAGTTTTCCAATTCCTTTTATATATGCACATAGATTTATGATTCGTAGCTAGCCACCATGTTCAGTTTGTAAAAATGGCATATCCTATCGATATAGAAGGTTTTCCGATATCTAGATTCGGCTGTAGATATTTTACATTTATTAATCGAGCTTGTTTTTTAATGAATCTTCCGTAAGTAAAATTTTCTTTTGCACCAAGTAATATATGATTATTTTTTTATTGAGGGGTCAAGTGTACCATATCGTTTAGAGTTTCTGATAACGTGAGCTCTAGCATATGTTGTTAAAATATATAAATAATATTAAGGTGATCTCTAAAGATTCACAAGTGTATAGTATATGTACAGTTGAAGAACAGCAATTATATTACCTATATATGGAGGACGTTGGTTAATTAGCATATATAAAGTGTATAAAACTATAAACTATAAAGCATATGCATACACTTGGAAGCTCCTGAAATCAGACACGTAAAATCACGCGCCGTCAAGGGGAGGAAACTAAGAACGCGACGAACTTATCCACAAAAGATGATTCAGATATAGTATCACCCTCACGAGGGTCATGGAAATCGAAATGGTCGAGATCCGAGAACCACGTGAGATGGGATGTCACGTGCTCAAAAGTAATTTTGCAGTTTACAAATTACCACACACATAATAAAGAAGGATATGTAACATTTTCTAAGTTAAAAGGCTGAATCCTGTTGTTTTAAATAGATGGACTCAAAAGAAATTACAGACAAAGACAAAGACTGGTTATGTGCAGCAGATCCAAACACTCTCCGATTCTGTGGTCGCTATCAAACAATCTTTGTCATAATCACAAACCTTTTCTTATTTAAAAAGTTCCACAATATCAAACCTTTGCTGAGAAAAGAAAATCAAAGTAATTAATTGATACCGCCGGTTACATTCATCATACATGTTCGATACAATTTGTATAGCTTAGCCAGATTCCAGTTCTGATTTGACCACCGTACAATTTCGTTCGAACAGCTTTGACTTAAATATAGAATTTCTCTTTTGCACCAAAAAAAAAAAAAGACTTTCGTTATTTCTATTTTTCGGTGTTTGCATCCATGTTTAAATGTAATACTATGTTGACTTTTGATATATATACAAATTTCAAATGTTCGTATCATACCATAAAAAAAAAAAGTTTTATATGGGTGATCCAACTCCACCACTGGAGTAGAGGAATCTAGGTGCAAAATTTAGGTTGTATATGATAAGATATCAAAGATTTTCTTACAACCATAGATAGAGTTCCGCATCTACCGTTTTCTTTTTTTCTAAGTTGATGAATTTTGGATGCAAAACATAAAATTTGAACTAATAAACACACATATTTTGTGTGTGATAGTACATGTCCGAACAAATTAGACGTCAAAACTCTTTGACAACAAAGTCTATAGTCAAAACTTCTACTGATTTATGGATAGAGTTTAGGCCAGATAGTGTCATCCCGTTCACACTATACTCGACACAACAGACAGTTCTAGAGAATGGTTGATTTCCAGATGGAGGATTAAGCTTTTTCTATAAAGAGGTTTCAGCTAGTGAATATTACTATATAACAAAAAGCCATGGCTTCTTCTTACAGACTTTTTCTCTTCCTTTGCATATATATCTTCCTCATCGCTTCCACTGGTAAGATCACTCCACTCTTTATGTTTCTTAAACTCAGCTGGTTTCTCTAGTCTCTCTTTTTACATGTTTAATATCTTGTGTTTGGAGAATTTGTCAGAGATGATGATGGTGGAAGGAAGAGTTTGCGAGAGGCGAAGCAAGACATGGACAGGGTTTTGTGGCAACACTCGCGGCTGTGACAGTCAGTGTAAGAGATGGGAACGTGCTTCACACGGGGCTTGTCACGCTCAGTTCCCGGGGTTCGCATGTTTCTGCTACTTCAATTGCTGAAGCAAGCAAAGAGTTCTCTGAATCTTTTTCAAGTGTGTCACTGTGTTCTCTTCTTTTGTTCTGTTGCAAATCTTAGTCCTTATGACAAAACCATAACCTTTAGCTTGGGGTATAATAAAATCCATAATAAGAGGCTGTGTCGCAGTTTTGTTTATGTACTTCGGCAGGGCAATAACTTGTTTGATAAAGCTACAACAACTAATTTGCACTAGTGATTGCCACAACTTCAGCTGTACAATCAGATCATGGGCGCAAGCTCTATATTCTTGAATAACGAATTATATAGTAACGAATAAAGGGTACGGGTTATGCTTCCATGTTTTGCCTTTTAAGGCTCTAGAATTCGCCTAGTCCCTAGACACTAACTTGCGTCTCACTCATGTCAAACTCAGAATTTCGCTTTGTGGTTGTGTGATCCGTTATTCAGCTAAATGGACTAACAACATTACTCTGTTTCCAAAAGGGGAATACCAGCAATCCTTTTGGCCCACTAGCCCAAGATTGATCATTGTTAAACCCTAAACCCCCTTATAAAGCCTTTTTACTCTTTTGCACATAAATTTGGAAACAACAAAAGGTGTACTGAATTAAAGTGAGACTCCAGATACAAGGCACTTGCTTTAAGTAAATGTTGTAAGATTCTCTGTGAACAACATAAAGCTTAAGAGCAGTTCAAATATGAAACGTCCCTTTTTAACGCGCAATCGCTTGAAATTTGAAGCCAAATGACATCCCAAAACCTGCTGTTGATCATCAGTTGCGAATGTCAGGAACAGGCAAGTCCTTCAACTGCAACTGTTTGTGCATCCATTGCCAGTTCTCTGGCGTTACTTCTCCTCCGAGAGCACGGATGACCGATCCCCCACTGCATGATCCCATTTTGCAACATTCTTCCAAAGGCAATCCCTTTATTAATCCATAAAGGAACCCGCTTGCGAATAGGTCACCTGCTCCCGTAGCATCAGTTGCTATTGTCTCTCCTATGGCCGGTACTTGTACCACCTGTTCAAGTTACGAGATGAAAACATTAATTCTTTATGAACTTTAGGATCCCTCAATCCAGCCAAAACCTAACAAGAAAAGTGAGATCTTGAAATAAATAAATAAAGTGGTAACGGAGATTAAACACAAATGGATCTGTACGGCAAAATTTTCCTCAGAAGCAGGCGAAAAGAGTTAAGTCTATGTGAAACGTAAAGCCACTTAACAAGTTACGGAATTATTTTTCGAAAAGACAAACCTCCTTATCATGTTTTGCAATGCACCCTTTAGATCCTAAAGTTACCACGGCCCAACTGCAATGGCTGCTTAGGTACTCAAGAGCAGACTCCGGGCCCGCTTCTTGCTCACCCCTGAAACTCACAACTTGCGTAAGAGTATATTATGGACTTAAGCAAAAGGGTAATTAAAAAAAGCAGAGAATTTTTTTGCAGTGGATAGATAGAAACATCAATTACCTTAGCAGCTCTGCTGCTTCATCCTCGTTAGCAAAGCAAAGATCTATGTTACCAGACTCCAGAAGCTGTCGAAGCTCTGATCTATAATTCCGGACCATCTAATCACACGAATGTTTATATCTTTTTAATTGAAACGGAAAAGCTCAAATGCTTAATCATTTGTAAAGCCACAAATCATATCTCAAAATGTACATTAATGGTTGCTCCAAAGATTTACCTCAAAACTAGCTAAATCCAAAGAAACAGAGAGACCTTCTTGCTTGGCAATCTCAATAGCTGCTTTAATTACTTCTAAGTTAAGAACTGCATATCTTAAGACCAACCACTGTAACAGAGGAAGAACATGAACATCATTAACTGAACAAATCTCCATAAATTTACAATGCTTCTTATTGGCAAAGAGAGATTAGAGGAGCTAGCTATTAACCTTAGAACCTGTGAAATCTTCTTTGCTTAATTCATCAGCCTGAAAGAGAATTAGCTTTTACCATCCTCTCTTATCCAAACGAAATTCAGTATAACTATAAGTTCCTCAAAAAGAGACTAGACAAACCTGAATCTTCACAGCACTCGAGAGACATGGTCGCATTGTTCGATTACCAGAGTCATCAACCAAGCAAACGCACTAAAAGAAACAAAACCATTAAAAGGTCAACAAAACCAACACTTTCCAAATAAATAAATAAAACACAATTCCACTCACAGTTGAGCAACAGAAAATACCTGAGCAGTAGAACCTTTCTTCTTCCTCAACCTTGAGATACTGACACCACTGAAACCCATATTGGTGACAAATAACTGGCCTTGTTCATCGTCTCCATAAGCCCCGATGATCCCCGTGGCTACACCGAACCCAACACTCAAGCCTCGAACTGTATTAGCCACACTTCCTCCAGCCATCTTCTTTAATGGAGCCGCACTGATGTGTGTATCAAGCTCTTTCAGTATGTGCTCTAACTCATCCTTTTGCACCTACGAAAAAAACAGAGTTCCACCAAAATTGGCACTGATATGATAATTCAATAAGCAACAAAGAAACACAATTTCGAATCCAGATTCCAATCCCAGAGCATAAACCAAATGAAGATTTGATTCAGTAGCAAAAATCTAGCCTAAAACCATGGAAAAGAATAAACCCACATCAAAAACCCAAAACAGAACAGAGGACAAAGAGGAGTGGCTTACGGGAATGGAGCCACCACGATCACCGGGAATTTGATCGAGTAAGGACCAATCAACGGGAGCGACGTTATCGATAAGAGCTGCTGGTTGGAGTCCAAGTACGACTGGAGCTTCGGGGCTCTTGGGCAAGGCCTCGGCTACCATTCTATGAGATCTCTCTTTCTCTCTGTGTTTGTGTCTCTGTGTTATGCACTCTCTAAGGCCTTGCCCGAATTTGTTGCTCGGCTTCGTCTCCGTTTTATATTCGGTGGAGAAGGTGGTGATGATTATGGGTTTACTTTTTTACGATATTATCCCTACCAAAAATCAAATACTACTCGTATACAGTAAAACCTCTATAAATTAATAATGTTGGGACCATGAAAATTTAT
>OVBI01003392.1:0-12774 GCA_900406495.1 Sisymbrium altissimum
GTAATGAATAAAAGGCCAGACCGTTAAGAATGGCAGAGGTATTATGTGTCTTTGTAGTGACGATGAGATAGATAATTACAGAGATATCTCTTGTTTGTCGAACTTCTTGATATGTTAATACAGGTATAAAGGGGTTATGTTTGTTGATGTTGTTGTGTTTTCTCATTTCTGTGTGTGCACTCTTGCTTTTCAACCTATCGTGATGGTTTTACGAAATGTTACAATTTACTGGAAAGTGAAAAAGTAGGGATTTTTTTCCATGGGCCGAACTGACTCTGTCCGGTATATATTATAAAGCCCAAAATGTTATGAATCACGAGTCTTTTTAAGTTTAAAACTATAGTCCTGAAACTGATTAAAAACATACTCTAAAAACATTACCAACTCGTACCAAAGTTGTAACTTTTCCAAACACTATTCTTACCAAAGTACTAGCTTCTTTAAGTCAACTTTTTAGACAAATGCATATCAATGCGAACCTTTATTTAAAACGTGGGAATTAACACCTTTCTGTATATGGACCGATGTCATACAGTGCTCCGGGAGGTGTGTCATGATAATAAATCTAGTCATTGCTTTGGACCCGTCAACAATCACCAAAAGAAAATCCTTTTATTTAAATAAAATAATAATCAATAAAAAGTATATGAATGGAATAAAATGATATTAAATTTCTTATAAACAGAACTTAAAGTTTATGATCACATTAATGGTATATTTAAAAGAAAGAATATCCCATGCGAATATCGACTCCACACCATTGGAAAAAGAGAGAGATTTGCTTGCCCCCTTTCTCCCCATTCCACACCTCTCTTCCTTCAGCTTCACCTGTAAGCATCAAGCACAAATCCCTCATTGTACCTTCTTTGACTCAAATACCGTTTCTTTCTTCACTTTGTCTTCATTCATCTTTGACTGAACTTGGTGTCGTGCGTTACATGCCTAAAGGATGAGCCTTTACGAGACTCTAGATCAGATTCATTACATCAAACGCAGATCTGGATAAGGAGGAACAACATATGATCATCACCCAACAAGAAAGTTACGATCTTTGATACGAGATCATGTCGAGTCACCATGGGGTGGAGCATGTTGGTTTACCAACAACGAAAATGGAAGCTAACAAGAAGACAACCAAACAAGGTTGCTGTAACCCGGTTAAGAAACCTGGACCGGTTTCAATGGATCATGTACTGCTAGCACTACGTGAGACGAAGGAAGAGCGAGACTTGCGAATCCGTAGCTTGTTTAGTTTCTTTGATTCAGAGAATGTTGGGTATTTGGATTGTGCACAGATTGAAAAGGGTTTGGTTGCGCTTCAGATTCCAAGTGGGTATAAGTATGCCAAGGAGTTGTTTAGGGTTTGTGATGCGAATCGTGATGGGCGTGTTGATTATCATGAGTTTCGTAGGTATATGGATGATAAGGAGCTTGAGTTGTATAGGATTTTCCAAGCGATTGATGTTGAGCATAATGGTTGTATTTCTCCTGAAGGGCTTTGGGATTCGCTCGTTAAGGCCGGTATAATTTTGTTCTCTATGCTCTGTTTTCTTGATTGTTATGATGCTTGGAGTGTAAAGTGCAAGCCTTTTTCTTGCTTGGGAGTGTAAAGTGCAATCCTTTCTCTTGTTAAGAACACGGTTTAGGGTGAGTTTTGTTAGATTATAGTATCTGAAGCTGAGTTATGTAGTGGATTAGTCTTTGGTTAGGAAGTTATAGGTTTGGGGTGACATTGAGTTTGTAGATTGGAGAAGTTTGTACAATCTCTATTGATGCAATGAAGTGTAAAGTGCAAGACTTTTCTTGTTAAGAACACGATTTAGGGTGAGCGTTTGTTAGATCATAGTATGTATCTTAAGCTGATTTTTGTAGTGAATTAGTTTTTGGTAAAGAAGTTATAGTTTTGGAATGACATTAACTTAGCAGATTATGACAGGTTTCTATTATCTCTGTTGGTGCAGTGGATGAGAGTTGTGGTTAGGAAAGCTGTCGGGTGTAGGTTGATAAAATCGTGCTAATCGTTTTGCTATAGATGCACGTATGGTCATTGGTTAAGATGAGACTCTTTGGGGTTCTTTGTGTATTAGTATTGCCTCTAATATCTATGAAATTTGAGTAGTGATGTACTTTTGAAGACTTCTTATGGGTGTATATTGGTTTGATTTGGTGTACCATTGGTAACACACTCACTTCTGTGCATTTAGTAATAATACGTATTGTTAAATTTCATCAATGTGCTAAAATTTTGTCTCAGTTGTATGTGTAGAAATAATAACTTTCAATCACAACTTTTTGTGTTTATTCTCTGTTTTCGTCCTATAAGCCACAACAGTTTTCATTTTGCAGGAATTGAGATAAATGATGAGGAGCTCGCTCGCTTTGTGGAACACGTTGACAAGGACAATGATGGAATCATAATGTTTGAAGAATGGAGAGATTTTCTTTTGCTGTATCCTCACGAAGCCACCATCGAAAATATTTACCATCACTGGGAAAGAGTGTGTCTTGTCGACATTGGAGAACAAGCTGTTATTCCAGAAGGAATCAGTAAACATGTAAAGAGGAGCAACTACTTCATTGCTGGTAAGCTTCCTTAATTGTTATGGTAGCTTATTTTCCTATGAAGAGAAGCAAAATTGGTTTGACAACAAAATAGTTCTGTCACAGGTGGCATAGCCGGTGCTGCTTCTAGGACTGCGACTGCACCTCTAGATCGCTTGAAAGTTCTTTTGCAAATACAAAAAACCGATGCTAAAATCCGAGAAGCCGTAAAGATGATATGGAAGCAGAGTGGGGTTCGGGGGTTTTTTCGAGGTAACGGGTTGAATATTGTGAAGGTAGCACCAGAGAGTGCCATCAAGTTCTATGCATATGAGCTCTTCAAAAACGCTATTGGTGAAAACATGGGTGAAAACAAAGCGGATATAGGCACAACCGCTAGACTTTTTGCTGGAGGTATGGCTGGTGCAGTGGCTCAAGCCTCTATATACCCTCTGGATCTTGTGAAAACTCGGTTGCAGACATGCACTAGCCAAGCAGGTGTTGTTGGACCCAGGCTTGGAACGCTCACAAAAGACATATTGGTTCATGAGGGTCCACGTGCCTTCTACAAAGGTCTTTTCCCTTCTCTTCTTGGGATTATTCCTTATGCCGGTATCGACCTTGCTGCATATGAGAGATTAAAAGACTTGTCCAGGACATATATTCTTCAAGACGCTGGTAAATCTCTTTATTGCTATATTTTTTTCCCATTCTGTCTGAATCTGCTTGAACGTAGAGTCATAAAACTAGGCTCGGGTTTTGTCTTCAGAGCCAGGTCCGCTCGTGCAACTAGGATGTGGAACAATCTCAGGAGCTCTTGGAGCAACTTGTGTTTATCCTTTGCAGGTTGTTAGAACAAGGTAATTAGTTCCATTGCCCATTTGCTTCTCCTGCTCTTTCTCTCTGTACCATACACATACATAAATATATCGGTTGGTGCGTGCATTTGGAGTATTTCATATATGAAATATATGTTTCTGTCACACAGAATGCAAGCGGAACGGACAAGGACCTCGATGTCTGGAGTTTTTAGGAGGACAATAAGCGAAGAAGGTTACAGAGCACTCTACAAAGGGCTTTTACCGAATCTTCTAAAGGTTGTGCCTGCTGCAAGCATTACGTATATGGTCTACGAAGCAATGAAAAAGAGTCTAGAACTTGATTAATGGCTTCATTTTGATATTGACGAAAGAGTGGAAATAATAAAAAGAGAATCTAGTTAAAAAACTAGGTTATTTTTAACATACTTGATTCTTCTAATCATCATTTGTAATGAGATAATAATATATACTATATAATATTCTTGTTTCTTCATACTTTTTTATGAAAAAGTGTAGAAAGTTCTTTTTAGTTTTGAGTTCTTAGCGGTGGAAATTGTAGTGATGCTTCTGCACTTACGCTTTTGATGATTCTTAACTTCTAATTGTGACGTATGAGGTATTTATAGAATATATCCTCCGGGTTCTTGTCTTGGATTGGATAGATTTTAGTGTAAAAATGAGAAAAGTAGGTGAGAGAGTTTTTGGGAAAGAAAAAAACAACAATGAAGAAAAAAAAAAAAAAAAGATGCGGAAAAATCCGAAATTCGAAAGAGAGACTTTCTAGAGAGCGTCTATATTCAATTATGTTTGTGTTAAATAGTTTATTTTCTTGTCAGTGAACAAATTAGTGGACGTGCCGGAGTGGTTATCGGGCATGACTAGAAATCATGTGGGCTCTGCCCGCGCAGGTTCGAATCCTGNAAATTTTGTTTTTAATAAAAAATATTAAGAGCACATTGATTTCGCTTACCGGCTAATGAGGCATATTGTGGGATTTGCCTTATCCGAATGGCAAATTTGAAAAATAAATTTAAAGTATTAATTTTGAAAATAGCAAAGCCTTACGTAAGCCAATCAAATCATGGCGTCATATTATGGGAATCAAACATGGAAATTGTGAGTTTCATATTCTGATAATTTGATCGAATGAGATGTTCGAGAGAGAGGATCAAACAAAGAGGAGTGCAAAAGTTGTTGATCGAAAAATAAAAACGTATTCAAAGTCTTCAAATATATAAATTCAAACAATATGAGGATGTGATTTATGTTTACACGGTATATGTGAATAATTTCTTTTGATTTATATTTTCAATATATGTGATTTTTTAAAGTGTTTTATGAAATGGTCTTTCTAATTCTTTTGTAAGTGATTCTTCAGAGAACTAAGAACCATTTTCATTTTCTTAGGAATTTGTATAAGAGTTGAAAATAACACAATCAAAATTTATAATAAATGATAATTTGAAAATCTTTTTTGTATGAACGTAAAGATTAAAGTTGTAATATTTATTTTTATTGATTCTTTTTTAAAATTCAAAAGATAATCCATAAATATTTAATAATTTTATAATAAAAATTTTAAGTATTCAGAATTAAATTGATAAAACCGAACATATACTATCCTATATATATTGAGAAGCGCTAAAAGTAATATGGAATACTGTTAAACTTAAGTGTTCGTTGACTTGGATATTTTGATAGGTTTGGGTTTAGTCTTTCTCATAATGTCGCTGTTTAAACTTTTTTCTCATCCGCTTCACTTTCGGTCCGATCCAAATTATTTAAGCTCACCATTTCTTTTGAGCCTCTTTTCTCATCATATGAATAGTATCGCGAACAGTACATTAACAGTGTTCTAAAGATAAAAGAATGTCAAATAAACCTTTAGTTTGTCAGTACATTTTAGACAAGTTGTATATGCATGTAATAAGGATCATTTCGCCGTTTTAAGTCAGGTTCAGCTCACTATCTTTTGTGGGATGAAAATGGCGAGCTTATATGTAAGCTTTCAGCTCACCATTTTCTGTGAGGGAAAAATGGTGAGCTCATTAGTCTAATGCCTGGTCGCCAACTTCTGCAAAGAGCATTTAGCAACCTATTTCATATCTTTTGATGATCTAGAAGTGATTTCAGCTCACCTAATTCTAGTTAAAGGAATTTGGTGAGTTATGAATAGTATTTTGAATGTCTAGAGATGGATGCTAACTCTCCTATTTTCCTCGTAAAGAAACTTGCTGGGTTGTGAATAGTGTTCTGAAATTTTCAGCTCGTCCATTTCATCCTTTAGGGAAGTTGGAGAGATGGGAATAATATTCTGAAAGCTAACAGCTCACAATCACTCACAGGGAGAGTTGGCGAGCTGTTTTGGTCCATAAATTGATGTTCAGCTCGCCCATTCTCTCTTTAAAGGAAATTGGCAATCTGAACTCGCCCAATCTCTTTTAAGGGAAGTTGGCGAGCTCAGTTTTCCTTCTTATAAGTTTCCAACTCGCTCAATAATATATAGAAGAAGTGGGAGAGTTGGTTTGATGTTTAGATAAGGTTTCAGCTCTCCCGATTGCTTTTAGAGAAAGTTAGCAAGCTGTTTTTCCTTTGGACTGAGGTTGAGTTCACCCAATCTCTCGTATAGAAAATTGACGAGCTCTCTCTCTCTCTTGTTGACCATCCAGATCGCCCAAATACTCCCAGAGGAAGTTAGCAAGCTGATTTGATGCTTAGGCAAGGTTTCAGCTCCCCCGAATTGCTCATAGAGAAAATTGGCGAGCTGTTTGTCCCTTGGATTGAGGCTGAGCTCGCCCAATTTTTCCTAGGAAAAGTTGGCGAGCTCTCCCTATCTCTTGGTGAGCATCCAGCTTGCCCAAACACTCTTAAAAAAAGATGGCAAGCTGGTTTGATGCTTAGACAAGGTTTCACCTTGCTCGATTGCTCCTAGAGGAAGTTATCGAGCTGTTTGCCTCTTGGATGGAGGTTGAGCTCGCCTTATCTCTCCTAGAAGAAGTTGGCGAACTCTTCAAGTTGACGATTATTTTAATGGTAAATGTAAAACTTAACGATGAATGGGTTTTGATTCTCCATTTCTCCTTCAGAACAAACTGCGTACGTCAACACAGCCTCATAAATATTTTTAATGTAAATAAATTATAATTCATATTGCCATGTGACCAAAAGTTAATAGTTTATTTTTGGTTTTTTTTCACTGGACAAAAACCAAGTTCTTTTGGGTCTAAAATATTAAGAACAAAAATTACACTACAGTTACGACTCCAGGTTACACAAAACCAAACCAATGCTAACAATAGTTGGAAGTTGGCACTCTTATCCCCCAAGAATTTCATATTTTGTTTTCCAATATATTTTTGATTCGTCCCAATTTAGAATGATGGGAATATATTCAAATGAACAAAAATAGTATTTCTAAGCCTTTGTTCCAAATAAATAAAAGTATTTATACCAAAGAAATTATAATAGAAACGTTAAAAGTAAAAATAACGGATAAGTTTGTTCGTCTCATTAAAATTTATCTAATGTTCTATAAAATTTAATCGTCGTTTAACAAATAACAACTGTGTAAATGTTTGCACCAATTTCAACGCATCTTTCTGGATGAGAATCGTTGATGCAAACTGAGATTACTAGTCCGTATGGACTATCGTCTTTTTGTTCTTTTGCGTCTTCAAGTTGCAGCTTGTGGAAGAGTTTTGCGAGCTCTGCCTCTACTTTTTGTTTTCCCTTCTCCATTGGTTTTTCGTTGCTTACGAGGTTCTAGAGCTTATATTATGTCAAGAACCAAAAACGGGAATTCTTCTGTGCTCCCCAAATCGTCTCGGTTCCATTATGATTTCGAAACTTGAGGTAGAGATAGTAGGTCGATGGGACGGCCTTTATGGCATTAAGCCAAGGCGTTCCCATTACAGTGTTATAAATTGAAGGATGGTCGGCTACCGAGAACATCACCATAGCGATGCCTGCGGCTGTAGAGACTGGGAGAGCGATTGTTCCTTGAGTCATGGTTATGCTCCCGGAGAAACTCGTCAATGGCCTAGGTTCGTCTACCAGCTCGTAAAAATTTGTATCCATCCTATCTAGGATTTCTCGATAGATAACGTTTACTGTAATTCCACTGTCGATAAGTACCATAGACACGTCATGATCGGCTATCGTGAGTTCGATCACGAGCGGATCATCATGGGGATGGATGATCCCGTATGCCTCCAATTTCTTGAAGACCATCGCTTCCATAGTTTTCTTCTTTGATTCCGATCGATCGATATCTGTTCTCGCTTTGCACTGAGAAGCTTTGATCGAAGCCACCGTATCGCTGAAGAAGTGGGATCCTATGATGATTGTGTTGACGATTCCTTAAGAGGATTTTTGAGGTTGACCTTGGGATATCGGGAAAGTTTCTTTTCTGGATTGAGTCCAATCCTCGGAAGTTTCTCGAATTGATTCGGCTCCACCGAGCGGATGATTCTTGAGGTTTGAACTTGGCATCTTTCGTTTCTCCGAGTAAGAAAGTTTTTGGTATCCTCCTTCTAGCGCCAAATTGTGGGAACCGAAATCCGCACAGTGTATTTTAGGAAAGTAAATCGATGATTAGGTCCCAAAAGTTATGAAAAGAGAAACTCGAGAAAATGGTCGAAAAGTTATATTTTATCAAGTAAAAGAATTTCCGCCACAAAGAAAATAAGCGAAAAGGAAAGTTTACAATGTCTAAATCTCTTAGTGCGAAAGTATAAGAATTCAGAATCCGTACTTAAAGATATACATTGATATCTATATATACTTAATAACTTTAAGCCTTAACTAGCCAAATTTCCGATGTGGGAATCTATATCTTCGTTTTTTCTACCGAATTTTGAGGAAGCTTCGAGAATTTTTTAGAAGTTTCCATCCGGCTCGGCCTTAGTCTCTTCTTCCGTCTTCAGTTTGACTCTTCGATTTGATTTAAGTTAACGCTTTACCGTTTTTTGATAGATAAAAATGCTACGATGTTTAACATAAAACGACAAGAAATTTACAAAAACATCAAAAAAATTCACGAAAACATTGATAAATCCTCAAAATGGTTTCCAAAGACGAAGAAAAGGTGTGATCGTTGAGGAAGATCGTCCGGCTCCGCCAATCATCTTTAAACATGAGGATGCTCGAACCGACCAAGACTAATGGAGGATATCGCCTGGCTCGGCTGGTTTTGGAGAAGCGAATGGCCGAGGCAGTCGGTGATTGCGCTGAACCTCCCTTAGTCTCTCGACTCCCCAGTTTGGCGGGATGCAATACGGGTATGGGACGATCCAATCGTCCAGCTCGACGAACCGCATCGGGGGGTGTGGGATGCTCTGATCATTCACAACACATCCGGCTCGGCGGGACGAAGTATGGGACTGGTGTACATGATGATCAAGCAGCCCGTATGGCTCAGCTGGTTTCTCGGAGAAGAAATTGGGCCAAGCAGTTTGATTGCCCTGATCGCTCTCGTCTAGCTCGGCCGGTTTTAGGGAAGAAATTGGGCCGAGCCGGTCGACTGTCTCACTCGTTCTCGTCCGGCTCCGCCGGTTTTGGGGGAGTAATGGGCCGAGCCGGTCGATCTCACGGCCGGCTCGGCCTTCATGCGGGAAGAAAGAAGTGTCGGATTTGTCTTAAATCTGGCGAAAGTTCAAGGAATTGCGATTTTTATTGATTTATCAGAAAAATCGTACGAAAGCAGTTTTCATATTCTTTTTCGTAAAGTTATTGATAAAAATATTTTTAGTTAAATTATTTTTCCGGATATCATTTTTCCCGAAAATATATATATAAATAAAATTTTATCGATATTTATATATTTTAACCATTAATTCAAGAAACATGAATGTTGATCCCAATAGAAAAAAAGATAAGTTTTAGTTGTGCATTGATTATCGTGATAGATCTAAACGATGTTAATGTTGTCGTAGATTTGAGTTTGGGTGTGCTTTGATGCAAGAAGATTGTGTGATTGCTTATGGATCTCGAGAATTGAGGAAGCACAAAGACAATCATCATATCCATCAGGTGCTGATGGCAATAGTTGTGTTTACTCTGAAAATTGTGTGAAGCCAATCAAGTTCCTAATTGTAAATGTTAAAGAACTCTATTGAAAATAACTTATTTTTAATTTTTTTGAGTTCTGAAAATTATTCAGTAAAATAATTTTTATATCTAATTTTAACTTTTTTATTAATGTATCATTTGTATATCTTCTTGACTTTCTTAGCTTTTTATTTTACATAAATATTCATTATTAAGATTTTGATTGGAATTCTGTTTTAAGAATTTTAAGTTTTATAAAGTAATTAAAGTCAAAAACTTATCATTCATTTTTAGGTTTTAAATAATTTTAAAAATTTATACCATTTTTTCAAGAAAAAATATTTTGTTTATTTCTTTTTAAAATCATATTTTCAAATTTTCTTTTTTAAAAAACTACAGCGTTTAAAACCAAAATTTTTAGAGTTAAAATTTAAATAAAACCTAAAACAATAGTTTTTACCAATCAAAACCTAATTTTAGAAGCCAATAAAAGAAAATCTGAGGTTAAATATTTGAGAACGGAATAACAAAATACTAGTATGTTATATGTCAACTGTATGATTGATGACTTAATCTTAAGCACATGGCTGGAAAGCCAAACCGGATTAGAAAACTAGAAAGCCCACAAAGAAATACAACATAAATTATATCCGCAAATTTAACCTGTCTTGTAAGACATTGAGATCCACAAGCGTTCAATTTCTTAATGCATCCACGTCACGATGAGACAAAAAGAGGTAGGAGAAAGGTTTATCTATTCGAAGTTTCAATTATATGGCATCGTCCGTTATCCACGAGCAAATATTGAAAATTGAAATGTTTAAGTTAAGAGTAACTGTGGGCCGGAATGATGTGTAGCTTTTATTTTTTCATATTTCCGATTTGAAAATGGTGACTTAGTCAAATATATACTAGACTACTAGTATTAACTATTCAACACCTAACCAGATTTTGATCCAGGCTTCCAAAACATGAAAATATATTTTTGATAAAATTTAAATTTAACATAAATGAATATTCATATTTTTCTAATATTTATTTATCATATATAATAAACATTAAAAAATTAACATATATAATATATTTATAGATTTAAAATTTTTAATTATGTTAACAATTTTATTTTTAATATACATATATTATATAATTTATTATATCTTAATTCGTTATCAACAATGTTTTTCATTTTTTAATTCTTTTAATTTGTTTTACAATGATCTAAATATTTTGCATATTTAATAGTTAACCTTATAATAAACATCAAATTAACCACAATCCATCATCATGTTATCGAGTAATATAGACATTAAATAATTATCATATTTGACTATTTTTTATATTTACCATTTGATTTAATAATTTAACTATGCTTATGGAATATATATATATATATATCTTATATCTACAAATACTATAGGATTTTAATTTTTTTTATAGATCGAAATTTAATTTAATAACTATTTTAGATTAATTATTAACAAAATTTTAAATTTTGAAAAAATGAAAGATATGAAAATAATTATTTTAGATTATATTATATTAAAAAATATCTTTATGTCTAAATCTTAAAAGATCTATACAGATACTATGAATAAGTTAGTTAATAATTTGTTTGAGCATTTAATCATTAATAGAATTTTTAAATTTTGTTCATTTTAATGGTATTTTATTTAACATAACATATGGCTAAAGATTAATAGATATGTGTATTTCTGTTTTAATAATATTGATGATAAAAAAACAAAAATTTTACCCTATTTTAAATTTATTCCACAAATTTTAATTTTATAACTGATTTAAAAAGAAAAATGATTCATATAATAAATAGTAGGCTTTTGCCGTTTTAAGTTAATTGCCTCGAATATATATATATTTTTTTTGTTAATTTGACTATTTTATTATTTAGTTATTTTGATATTTTGTTATTCTGCTAACATGCCTACCAATCATGTATATATAACTTTTTTTTTTGTTCCAATTGAATGTATATATAACTTTGCAAACTACGAGTTATAATTTAAAGGTCTAGAAATGAAGTAAAACACATTGTTAAAATGAAAATGTCCAAAAGAAAGTTAAAATTCAGATTCATTTAAAGTGAATGACTGTTAAACCTATATACGATGATAGTCTCAAAATACACAAACAACTTCTTCAAAAGAATAATACAACATTTTAACTTGTAACAAAAGTAAATGCCAAATCAGATAGAGTAAATACATGCATTAATCATAATTTTACGTTATACAAATAAAAGAAAACATGAGAAACATTCTTTACACACACTAAATATTGCTTTCAATGGTATATTTCTTTTTGTACTTTTATCTGTGAAAGATTACAAAATCATCAATACAAAAAGTTATTTACTCTCATATTTTTACTTTTTTTTTTCTCATTTCGCTTATCTTCTTATCATTCAACTATTAATTTTATTAATTTTTTGTAAAAAAAAAACTGAAAATATTGCTATATAAATTCTCTAGTATGTCTAAATACGATTCTATTCTCTAAAGAATAGATATATCTAAAATTTGTTATACCTTCTCCTGAATACATTCTTCTATCTTATGACTAAATTAAAAAAAAATTTAAAATTTTAATTTATTAACGAGATATAGCTTTATATTCACTAAAGATTCTTAAATAAATCATATTCCTCCTAACTTACTTTACAAAAAAAAAGGACTATCTTATGTAAAACAAAAATGTGCCATAGCAAGGGTTGTTCTTGTTATTTTTAAAATTTGTTACCAATTCTTTTCATTCAACTTTTCGTATATTTGCTATTATTGCTTCCCTATATATGATGAAATATATGATGAAGAGATATGGAATAAAAAAAATTCTTCTCCTCTTTTCGAAACAATATTATCCTCTGGTTAACTATTAATAAGTACCTTATACTAAACTGATATAATACACTTCATCATCAAGAAAATTTACACTAATATAAATTCATTCTCTTGAGTAGGTTTTTTATAAAAGAGTATTTCACCCGATGATAAACTTTATTTATATCTTATTTTATTTTATGGTCATAAATCTTTACAGAAAGGATTCATCAGTAAACAGTAAAATATATTTTGAGTTATTAAAATATTATTTGATATCATATAAAATTAAATCTAACAAAAAACATTTGAGGTGTGAGAAAATACCTTTGAAATTACCATATATCCCATATTACAAAGATTGATTGGTCTCAATTCCATATCGGTCATACTATTTTTATAACTAGTAGTGCTGCTTACCCCGCGCATGCGCGGGATTCTTTTTTCTTTATTTAATTAAACAGAATAGAAAAACAGTGTGCATATGCTTTTTATGGTGTTAATGTTTGTCTTTCGTGATTAATTTTCCG